>VWPU01024902.1:0-10063 GCA_013398955.1 Callaeas wilsoni | reverse complement strand
ACCCCCCGCGCGCCTCGCCGCGCACGCGCCGCGCGCCCGTTTCCGCTTCCGCCCCGACGCGCCGTCACCGTCAGGGGCCGCCGGGCCGGGACCGGGGCCGGCGTGAGGGAACGGGGCCGGTGAGGAAAACAAGGCCCCCCCGGAGGGCGTGGAGGGAACAAAGAAAGCGAGCGGGCTGCCGGGAGGGAGGGAGGCGGTGGCAGAGGTGGCCCCGGGCCCGGCCCGCGCGGAGCCGTTCGCCCGGCGCGCCGCGCTGAGGGAGCCGAGCCGGACCGGGCCCCGGGCGCAGTTCCGCGGCGGCGGGGGCTGCCGGGCACTGCGGGGCCGCTGAGGTGCGCTGGACCGCGGTCGGCGGGAGCCCGTGTCCCAGGCGGGACTGAGCTCCGTCCGTCCGTGTAAGGCCGAAGGATGCGGCGGAACCCCGGCGCGATCGGGCGGTGCTCGGGTACACATTCATTGATACTGATATGGGTTATGGGGGTCCTATGCCCCCTGGCGCTCGGAGCGCTGCGGCTGCTGGAGGTGCTCCCCACGGGCACGGCTCTGCTCTCCCGGTGGTCCTAGGGAAACACCCGTAAAGCTGCTGCTTCCCTTGCAGCTCTTGCTGGAGCTCAGGTCGGGTGAAGGCTGAGCCGGCTCTAATTACACAAGTACTGTGGGTTATTACGGACATGCTCAGAGCTGTTGATGCGTTGGGGCCGTAATTCGTTGGTTTTGCTTGTCCTGAGCCTCTGCAGGGTCAGAACTCGTGGGGGAAACGCCAGGATCCGGGTTTGGGCTCTATTTGAACCTGTCTCCAAGGAAGCTGCCAGGAAAAGTAGAACCCGCGGAGGTTTCTAGGCTCTGGAGGGAGCGCGGCTCCTGCAGGAACCAGCAGTCACCTCCTGGAACTGCTCACGAACCTGAAATCAGGGGCTCTGTGTTAGGACTGATTCCCGGGGCCCCATTCCCAGGGTCCAAGAAGGATAACTGAACCCCAGGATCCCATTCCCAGTTCCAGGAAGGACCGCCATGCCAGGTGTCCATTCCCACAGCCGCACGTTGGTGCCATGGCCCCGCAGGGCTCCTTTGATCGGGACTGCTGTGGTCGAGCTCATCCCTAAGGAGATTTTCCCTGCAGTTCCCAGATCCGATTAGGGGCCGGAGACAGTTAAAAGCAGTTGCAGCCACAGCCCAGGCAGTGAGTGTTGCAGGATGTGAGGGGATGTGACTGCCAGGAAACAGCCCAGATTTGCGGCTGCACGTCGGGGAAGGAGCTCAGATTGGTTTGTGCCCCTAACATGGGGTCAGTGGGAGTGGGGGGTTCTCCTGTCCCACGTGTTCTCTCTTGCCAAACCATGGAGCAACTCCATGGAGGGATCTGGGGGGCTCAGAGGCCTTTGTCTCTGGGCTGGCAGCACAGAGAGAACTGGGGAGCTCAGGGAGGAGCCAAGGCAGGAGGTGCTATCCTGAGAACAAACATTCTGGGTCTGTTTTTGGAAGCACAGGGGCTCTGCGGTGCATCTGTCCAGTCAGTATCCGTGAGGGACACAGCAGGTCCAGGGTCCCCTTGTGGGGTCAGGACCTTCCTCCTCATGGGGCTTGGCTCATTTTAGCCCAAGGTTTAAAAACAAGTGAGCACAAATTGTCTCCAAGGGCTTTTCCCACCCCTGGATGTGATCCTGAGGGAGAAGGGCATGGAGGTGACGATGCCTTGGGACCCTGTTTTATGGCCTGTGTCTCCTTGCAGCTCTGAGCTAGCTGGCTCCGCTCAGCCCCGGGCAGAGATGTCGCTGTCCAAGCGGGAGCTGGACGAGCTGAAGCCATGGATCGAGAAGACGGTGAAGCGTGTGCTGGGCTTCTCGGAGCCCACCGTGGTCACTGCGGCGCTCAACTGCGTCGGGAAGGGCATGGACAAGAAGAAAGCGGCTGGTACGTCCCGCGGTGGGGTAAAACAGCCCAAACCTCCCCAGGGTGGGGGGGGCAGGGGCACAGGGCAATTCTCTCAACCTCCATGAGGTGAGTACAGGCAAATCCACCACACAAGATGCAACAGGAAGCCTTGGAATATGTTACAAAATCCGATAAGTAAAAACTGGTTTAAGGAATTGGAAACGGTAATTTAACCAGGGTGCTTTTTTTGCCCATTACAGCCCTGCTTTGCTTCTGCATGAGGCCCAGAGTCCCTTAGTTTAGAGCTGCTGACAACATGATCCACAAGTCCCAGAGGCTTCCAGAGCCTCAAAGGCCTCCCTGAGTTTGTAGAGTTGCATCACACTTAAATTTAAGTGGTTTACGTCTTCCAAGAAATCTCTGTGGATTCTCCATCTTCCTGCTCTCCCCAAGGTGAGAATTCTGCACTGATAGGATTTTCCTCTTTTCCAGACCACCTTAAACCCTTCCTGGATGATTCCACTCTGCGATTTGTAGACAAGCTCTTTGAGGCAGTGGAGGAAGGACGAAGCTCCCGGCACTCCAAATCCAACAGCGACCGGAATCGGAAGCGGGAGCTAAAGGTGATTATTGATTATTGATTGGTTTTTCTTGTGGTTGGGTGGCCTGGAGGCAGCACTGGTGCTCTGGCACACTCTCCTCTTCCAGAGAGGTACAGCTCGGAATGTTCAAGAGAAACGACTCCTCTCCATGATGAAGTGTGGGAGCCTTTACCTTGCGGTTCTCTTTCCCAAAGCCAAGGTGGAAGCCTGGCTTTGGCTTTCTGTTAGGCTGGTGGAGTAAATCCATGGGGATCCACCTCCCTTCTCCTCGGTGCTCCTTGTGCTTGTATTTTCATTTGGAGCCTGGGAGAGCTGCTCCCAGTGACCTCCCATCGCTCTCTGTGCCCTGACGCAGCACATGGGGCTCTGTGGTGGATGATCTGGTGAGTTTTCCTTCCCTTTTTCCACCCAGAACCAACAACAGGTGTTTTTTCACAACTCCTGTTCTAGCACAAGATTGATTCCAGCTGGGATTCCATAGCTCTGGTGTTTCTCCCTTGCCTGCGATGGTGGAAAGCTTGTGCATCCAAAGCTGTTTTCACTTCCTTTCTTCTCTTGAGGACTTTTCTCACCATCCTGTAGAATTGCATTTTCCCATCACTCTGCCAAGTCTGATGGGCCCTCTCTGTGCTGCTCCTACTCACAGTGATTTTCCTTTCACTCTTCCTGACGTTCCTATTTTATGGCAGTCTGGGTTTCCCTGACACTTGTAGTCAGCAGTGAACCGTGGTGAGCCAGAAACAATCCCATTCAGGATCTGGATCTCTTTGGAAGCGCTGGGACAAGCTGCCTCCACTCCCTGTTTTCCACTAGGAACTTGTTTTCTTCCCTCCATGCAGGGGTGCTGGGCTGGTCCCTGGGGCTGTGGGAATGTGAGAGTCGAGCAGGGCTGGAGGTCCAGCTGCTCCCCTGGGCCTGCTCAGGGGCACAGCAGAGATGGGGACATTGGCAGTACCATCACTTGATGATGACAGGAGTGTGGTGACAGCCTGTTGGGGTGGCTGGAGAGGAAGCGCTGGCAGAGGAATCTGGTGATGGCAGCAGGAGCAGGGCTGGGAGTGCAGCAGGGGACCCTTCCCCAGTGAAGCCACAGGGATGTCTGGCCTGAGCACTGCTGGTGTTCCTGGCTCCTGGCTGAGCCAGAAGCTGGGCTAGGCAGCAACAGCAGAAACTGATCCTTCTCTTGGCTCCTGGCATGGAGAGGGGTGTTCCTCCTGCCAAATCCTCACTCTTCTCTCTGGAATCACATTTCTTGGAACTTCTCCATCATGCTCTGGGTCTGTGTGGACCCTGCAGGAGCACAAACTGGTCTCTACGGTGGTCAGGCCATGGCAGCGCTTGCAGACTGACTGACCCTGCCCCAGTGCAGGCTGTGGAGAGGAATTTGTCCTGGCACATGTAGATCCCGTAGCGTCGGGCAGTGACGATTCCCAGTGCCACTTGCTGTGCCACTTCCCACTCCTCGGTTCACTCTGGGGTAGGTCATGGCTTGGGAAGGTCAGGAACTGAACGTAAAGTTTCCACACTTTATACTATGGGCAAGTCCTTTCTCTTGAACTTGTAGGTTTTCCAAGAAGTACCTGTGTGGCTGAGGAAGTGTCCTTGTAGGATATGAACCGTTGTAGTGAAGAAGGGATTGCAACTAACGCTTACAACCGGTGTGTATATTTTCTTTTCAAATAACACCTTGACACGCACACTACAGTAGTCCACCACACGGACAGATCCAGGTTTCCATACACAAACCAGGCACTGACGATGGAATCCACGGCCACAGGCACTGGGCTCGGCCTGACCAGAGCTCTGTGGAAAACGTACCATGCCTTTTGTTTGGTGACCTGACGCTGCTGAAAGCCCATCAGCGGGGTCATTGCTCCATGTGCTTCTCTGGAGTGGCTCCAGCCTTGGATCTGAGCTGGGGTGGTCTGGGCTGGAGTGCAAGGGAATGCTGCAGGTGTCCCAACCGTCCCCAGGTCCAGGGCCACATCCTCCTTTTGGGAGGACTGCATGGTAGGATAGTGCAGGTTCCTTCACCAAACCCTCTCAAGTTGGTGGAGGATGTGGAAATGTTTTTATTCCAGTCAGGTCAGCTCTGGGCAGGCTTTTTCTGTCTTCCCATGTCGCTGAGACCCTAAATCTCCTCAGTGCCAGTCCCCCCCCTCTGAGCACCCGAGGGAGCAGTGGTTGCTGTTATGCAGGTGCATCCCTCTGATGTCTCCTGTCCTTCACGCTCTTGCATGGATGTCATTGGCGTTACTCTGGTGGGGACCAGGGCCCAGGTTCAGCGTAGGCTCAGCCTGCACGTGCTGCCCCAGAATTCTGCGTTACGGAGCTGGAGCTGAGACATGCTGGTGGTTTCTCATCTCAAATTCTGGTCTGAGAGGAAAACGCTCTGTTCTAACCACAGCTTTCTCCTCTTTCTTTACATTAGGATGTGTTCGGTGATGACTCTGAGGTGTCCAAGGAATCCTCTGGTGTCAAGAAGCGGCGCATCCCACGGTTCGAGGAGGTTGAGGATGAGCCTGAAGTCATTCCAGGCCCGCCGTCAGAGAGCCCAGGGATGCTGACTAAGCTCCAGGTCAGTCTAGCTGAGCCGTGTTCCAACATGATGTAGAATTTATCCTAACTTTTATCCCAAACGGAAGAATCATATCCCAATGGCAAAGAAAAACTCGCTGTCTGTTTTCTCACAGATCAAACAGATGATGGAGGCAGCCACCCGGCAGATTGAAGAGAGGAAAAAGCAGCTGAGTTTCATCAGTCCTCCGACACCACAGGTATCTGCCACAGGCAACAGGCAAATCCCGCACATCTCTGGCCCCTGCTTCAGCTGTGATATGTTGGCTTGGGTGTGCTGGAACGAGCATGGAACAAAACTTCCTTCTCTGTCAACAGCCCAAAATTTCTTCTTCGTCCCAATCGGAACGGCTCCCCATTGGCAACACGATCCAGCCCTCACAGGCAGCCACATTCATGAATGATGCCATCGAGAAGGCCAGGAAAGCTGCGGAGCTGCAGGCCCGGATCCAGGCTCAGCTGGCCCTGAAACCGGGGCTCATCGGCAATGCCAACATGGTGGGACTGGCCAACCTGCACGCCATGGGCATCGCACCGCCGTGAGTACCCAATCCCGGCGGGATGAACGCCAGAATGCCGGGCAGGGGCTGGCCAAGGCTTTCTCCGGTGCTGTTGGTTCCCCAGCAATGGCTTTAACTGCTGCTGAAGGAACAGATTTTATATTTAAGAGGTGAAATGGAGGTTCCTCCGCCCTTGGCCAAGATTCCCAGCTTGTGCACACAAGGTTGGAGTCCCTTCTGGCAGTACAGATGAGCTGTAAAAATATGGAAACAAGCTCAAATTTCCTTTGAATTAGTGCTATACTCACATTTGAATGCAACATATCTTGTCCTGCCCCCAGGAAAGTGGAGCTGAAGGATCAGACCAAGCCAACGCCGCTGATCCTGGATGAGCAGGGCCGGACAGTGGATGCGACTGGGAAGGAGATTGAGCTGACCCACCGCATGCCCACCCTAAAGGCCAACATCCGAGCAGTGAAGAGAGAGCAGTTCAAACAGCAGCTGAAGGAAAAGCCCTCGGAAGACATGGAGTCAAACACGTACTTTGACCCCCGAGTCTCCATAACCCCGGCCCAGCGACAGAAACGCACCTTTAAGTTCCATGAAAAAGGCAAATTTGAGAAAATTGCCCAGAGGTTGCGAACGAAGGTATCAGAGGTCTTGTCCTGCTAATGAGAGCACGGGTGGGAGGGGATTCTCCTCTCCTGGACTGGGAAGGGACCTAGGGTGGCTTTGATTCAGAATTTTTTCAGTAAACTCACCTGAAACTTTGCCTTAAAAACCCTGTTCTTTTTGGGATGGCATGTGCCCAAGTTAGCACTTGTGTGCATAACGGGTTTTCTCACCACTGTCTTCACCTGTTTGAAAGGCAGAATCTCCTTTTTTTTTCACAAAACATTGAAAGTTCCCAAGAGAACTGATTCCTCTCTGGCTGAGTGATCAACCTGGAAATGGAGATGTAAAGGAATTTCGTTAAAATGCTCCAAGTTCTTGGGGAGATGGGAAAAGAAAAACTCCAGGGATACAGTCCCTGGAGGGAGATGTTCCCTTGGGAATGTTCCGTGGTCCTGAAAGGCTCAGGAATAAGAGCAGAGTTTTGGCAGGCTTGGGAGCTTCGCTTCGCCATCACGTGCTCTGTGGTTTCTCTTGCAGTCTGCTTCAGATTGTTTAGGAACGCAGATAAATTAGCAGGTGATCCATATTCAGCTTTTCACAGAGGTTCTGCTGTTTTGGAATGACCTTTCTGTTCCATTTTCCTCCTCATTCTAAGGCTCAGCTAGAAAAGCTGCAGGCAGAGATCTCCCAGGCTGCCAGGAAAACTGGGATTCACACTTCCACCAAGTTGGCTCTGATCACCCCTAAGAAGGAGCTGAAGGAGGGGGAGATCCCAGAGATCGAGTGGTGGGACTCCTACATCATCCCCAACGGCCTGGATTTGTGAGTATTTGCAGGTGTTGATGGTTCTGCCACAGCAGGAATTCCGGGAGCTGCTTGGGGATAAGCTTCCAATAAGCTGCTTGGTAGGTCTGGGAAGCACGTGGGGAAATCAGGCCAGATGTTTGTGCTTAAGCATGGAATTCCACCTCTCATCTCCAAGATCCAGGCACTGGGTTTGCTCACAAAGTTTCTCTGGGGGCTGTAGTAGGTAGCTGCTGTGGAGATGGGGGATGTTTTAGCCCAAAGTCGGAGAGGTTTGGCTTTGTTTCCAAGCATGAGCATTCTGCACAAGTTGTGTTCACTGTGGATGTGAGGACCTGCCTCCAAACCCCGAAATGGGGGGAGACACCCGTACCTTATATCATGTCAGTGTGGGTCTCCTTTAGCCCATCGAGCTCTGGGTTGGGATTTGTGCAGGAATTTGTGCTGAGAATTCTGCCATGATGCCCAACTCTCTCCTTTCTAGAAAAGGCGGGACGACCTCAAAGAAAGATGAGTACTTTGGGATCACAAACCTGGTGGAGCACCCGGCCCAGCTCAACCCCCCAGGTATGTCCCCAGCTTGAGGGGTTTGGCTGTTCAAGCAGCCCCTCCGCACAGCACTGCCAGTGTCCTCCTGGTCCTGGTGGGGCTCCGTGTCCCCCCATATCCTCCAGGGCACATTCCTGATGGTCTCATTTCCCTGCCAGTGGACAGTGACACGCCGGTGACCCTGGGTGTGTATTTAACAAAGAAAGAGCAGAAGAAATTACGGCGCCAGACACGGCGAGAAGCCCAGAAGGAGCTGCAGGAGAAGGTCAGGCTTGGCCTGATGCCACCACCAGAGCCCAAAGGTGAGTGTGACAGCCAGGCCCTGGCCAGGCATGGATGTGTTGGGAATGCTACAGGCAGCACAGCCTTGGTGGGATTGCACAGATCTGAAATCCACATGGACAGTGGGTTTATGTGTGTGCAAGTGTTGTGGTGGAAAAAAAGGTGTCCAGTGGGAGCCTCTCTCCCAGCCATGTCCAACGGGAGCCCTCCCAGCTCCTCCTCCTCCATTCCCTTGCAGTGAGGATTTCCAACCTGATGCGGGTACTGGGCACGGAAGCTGTCCAGGACCCAACGAAGGTGGAAGCTCACGTCCGAGCGCAGATGGCCAAGAGACAGAAGTAGGTGGCACCTTGTACTGGGACATTTTGGGACATTTTTCGATAGATTTAGCGCTGGTGTTCTGTTTACGATCCGTCCTTTCAGTGCTACCTGTTTGTTTCCAGGGCTCATGAAGAAGCAAACGCGGCAAGGAAGCTCACGGCAGAGCAGCGGAAAGCCAAGAAGGTGAAAAAGCTCAAGGAAGATGTTTCGCAGGGAGTTCACATAGCTGTGTACAGGTGAGTGAGCTCAGGGAGTTCATAGAGAACTCACAGGTGAGCTCTGTTGCTGGGCTCAGTTGGGGCACAGAGGGACCTCTCAGGGCTGGGATAACAGTTCTGGTTTTCCACAAATATTTGATTTTTTTTATTTTTCATCTTATCCTTAGGGTCCGAAACTTGAGCAATCCAGCAAAAAAATTCAAAATTGAGGCAAATGCTGGGCAGCTGTACCTCACGGGCGTGGTGGTCCTGCACAAAGATGTCAATGTGGTGGTGGTAGAAGGAGGTGAGGCTGTCTAGGCAGGCTTGGGTCACCACGGAGCATTCCGGAGCTTGCCTCCAGCAGAAATTGCTATGGAAATTGGTGACGGGGTTAGGGAAGGACAAGGAAGTGAGGAGGCAATTAGAAATTCCCTTAATTACATTGCTAACGGGGTTAGCAATGACTGCAAAGTGCAGTAATCCAGTCAGAAAACCCAGATCATTCCATGAGTAAGGGAACCTCTGCCAGCTGCAGGTTAAGGGGTTTTCTGAGAATATTGAGTCTCGACTCTTCCGCAGGCCCGAAAGCACAGAAGAAATTCAAACGTCTTATGCTGCATCGAATAAAGTGGGACGAGCAGACGTCAAACACCAAGGGAGAGGGTGAGCGATGCTGTGCTGCTGCGAGGGGGGGACTCTTGCTCCACCTCCGGGGCTAAATGGGCTTTATTGGCCGGGTTTTTCCAGATGATGATGAGTCTGATGAGGAGTCCGTTAAGAAAACAAACAAATGCTCTCTGGTTTGGGAGGTGAGTCGTGGTGGTTCCATACCAGGATGGGGCTGAGATGGGATCCAACTCTCCATCACATTCCTTGAGCTGTAGCCCAAAAAGAAACGTGTATTCCTGTGTTCCCCATGTCCCCCGGCACCACGTTTCCTATGCAGAGGGTGGGAATTTGGGTGGGATGTCACCCCTTGTCTCCCACCAGGGCACAGCCAAGGATCGCAGCTTTGGCGAGATGAAGTTCAAGCAGTGCCCCACGGAGAACATGGCGCGGGAGCACTTCAAGAAGCACAGCGCTGAGCACTACTGGGACCTGGCGCTCAGCGAGTCCGTGCTCGAGTCCACGGACTGAGCCTGGCCACGGCCCCACGGCCACTCCTGCCCCACAGCCCCTGAGCCAGACAGCTCCCTTCACTCTCCTCAGCACCCCCATTAAAGACATATTTTTTAAAACAAATCGCCGTTGTGTGTTTTTGGGTAAAGGGGGAAAAGGATGACATTGCTCCCCTGCAGTTGAGTTTGAGGGAAGGGACAGGGGCCTCTGAGGGGACCGAGGCCAGGTTGGACATCGGGGAATTCCTTCCTGAAAAGAGTGGTCAGGAGGTGGTGGAGTCCCCATCCCTAGAGGTGTCTGGAATGACTGGATGTGGCACTCAGTGCTGAGGGCTGGGTGACAAGGTGGGAATCGGTCACAGGTTGGACGCAGAGGTCTTTTCCAACCTCACTGATTCCGGGATTTACGGCATAAACGCCGATTTTACCCTCCCGCGATGCCCGCGTTCTCGGCCCCCCCCCCCACGACCAGGAAGCCAGGGGCGGCAAACGACTGGGGGGGGCGCCGCCATCTTGCTGGGAGGGGCGGGCGCGTGCGCAGGCGCGGAGGGGGCGGGGCGTGCGCGTGCGCGTCCCGCCCGTGTGCGGGAGTCACAAAATGGCGGCGGGGGGGCGGGCGGCGC
>VWPU01024886.1:0-21685 GCA_013398955.1 Callaeas wilsoni | reverse complement strand
GGCCGGCCGGGCCCGGGGGAGCGGGCGGGCTGCGTGTCCTCAGCAGCCGGCGCCTCCCTCGTCCCTCCCGGCCGCCTGTCCCCGCAGCCTGCCCGCAGGCCCCCGGCCCCGCCGCGGCGGGGTGAAGGGCGAAGCGAGGCGTGACTCACGGGCACACATCTGACATCCCAAGCGTTTAGGAAATTGCCGTTCTCTTAAAGGCAACTGTGTATTTATTTCTCTGGGGCGAAAACCGGGCAGTTGCACTCTATTAACGCGTTTCAGTCACCAGCCGTGGCAGGGGATGCAGAAGTCGGTGGAGAGCTTGATGCTGGTCTGGAGGAAGAGGAGAGCTTTTGCACTCCTGCTACAGGAGAAGGACTGGAAACAAGCAGAGAGGCGGATGGTCATGGTAGAATATATGCTGTTTATTTATGAAGGTAACCAGGACTTCTGACAAATTTTATATGCGGTTCCCCCCCCAAATTAAAAAAAAAAAGACCCACCAATGTGTGTGCATATACATACACGTATACATACCATACACACACACACTGCACACACATACACACGCTGCCTGCACGGTGCTCTCACTGTCATGCTTTCAAACAGCTTCATCCACCTTGTTCTTCTCTCTTGTCAAGACTTACTTCAGTTGGACAAATCGTTATGCAGCTACGACACAAGGAAGAAATGTTCTGCATGGCTACCAGAATGCCCAGGGGGCCTGTTTGTTTGGTTTTTTTTTTTTCTCTCGCTCTGGGAGAAACTCCAGAGTCCAAAGGTGCAGCAGCACCAGGGACAAGCCTCCTTGCCTCACCGCAGGCATCCTGCAGCCGCACAACCCATGCCCCGTTCCAGGCACTCCTGCCTTGGGGTCGGGAGGCAGCAGCCAGTACAAGACAATGGGAAGAAGGCAACACACACTCATACTCACCCATCCATACAAATAATAAAATAACGTTGCAGCACAAGGGCATAGTCTCTGTCACCAGATAAAGTTGTGTGATGGCAAAGATCTAAGTAAGGCAATAAAGTATAGCTAGTGTACACGGAACGGCTTTCACATTACATGAGGCACAGCTTGGATGGACAGAGACTTGGAGAAGAGCTAAATGTCCTGGAATAAAGCAAAATACACTGAAAGTTCATAGTAAATACCCGCATCAATAGGTATTTATTCATTTGTGCTTCGCCACGTCGTGACATACAGTACAAGACACTGCTGCTCTTTCATTTGATGGAGAGAGCTCACCATACTCTTGCAAGCTGCTGCTCCATCAGTCCCAGGCTGTCCATCGGTCCTGCAGCAATTCTGGCCCCTTGCCCCCCTCCCAGCCAAAGTAGGGGACAGGGCTCAGCAGAGGCAGCCCAGCCAGGCTGCAACAGTCCTGGCAGCAGTCTGGTGGCTGCCCCCCACACCTCAGTCCTCCTAACGGGTGTCCGGCGCTGCACATCTCTCAGCCTCAAGTCCTCTTCTCATCGCTGACTTCCCCAAAGCTGCTCCTGCCTGCTGCACTGCAGGCCAGCTGGAAGGGGTCTGGCAGGACACCCCAGACACCCCAGCCCTCAAGCCTGCACGTCTCTCATTCTTTCTGCTTGAACTCTGCAAGGCTGGAGGGCATAGTGAGCCCCAGAGCTCCTTCAGCCAGCTTTTAAGGCACATCTGGGTTGCTATGCGTGCTTTATTACTGTTGTTGTTTTTGTTATTGTTATTACTGTTATTTACCCTGTGTAGACACGTGGTCTTTTAATTCTTTCTTCCCCTTGCCTTTCTCCTTAGAAAAGCCATCATGTTTTCAGCTTACTCGCATGTAAGGCACAAACCTTTTAATACTAGAGCTGCCTGGCTTCTTGTATAGGTCGTGAATTGATAAAAAACAAACAAACGAAACAAAACCAAACCAAAACAACCCCCCATTCCCCTGCCCCCGGCACACCGCGCTTGCCGCGCGCCGGTATGTGTAGTATCTATGCGCGGGCAGGGCAGCCCGGCCGGTCCCGGCGCGGCGCTAGGCGCAGCTGCCCATGGCCTTCACCAGCGAGCTCTCGGGCAGCTGCCTGAAGATGCCCCGCAGAGTCTCCAGCTCCCGGGTGAGCTGCTCCACCCGTTTGCGCAGCCTCTCGTTGTCGGTGGTGAGCTCCAGCACCTTCTGCTGCGTCTCCACGTTGCGCTGCTTGGCCTTGTCCCGGCTCTTGCGCACCGCGATATTGTTTCGCTCCCGGCGCACCCGGTACTCGTTGCTGTTCTTGTCCACTGTCTTTTTCGATTTGCTCCGGTGGTCCGAGGGCATCATCTTGAGGGTGCCCGCGGCGGGCAGGCCGCCAGGAGGGTGCGGGTGGTGCGGATGGTGCGGGCTGGGCACGGGCGTGGGGGGCGGCGTGGGGTGCCCGGGCTGGAGGTGCATGGTGGTCTGGGCGCAGTGGGCGATCTGGTACTGGAGGTGGGACGGGTGCTGCTGCGGGGCGTGATGGGGATAGAGGGCCGACAGGGCCGCCGACTTCACCTCCTCCTCCTCGCGGGGCTCCTGCTTGATCACCAGCGGCCGCAAGCCCGGCGCGGCGATGCGCTCGTAGAGGGGGTCGAGCTTGCCGTCCATATAGCCGGCCACGCAGCCGAAGAGCGGCTGCTGGTGGTGCTGCGGCTGGTGTCCCGGCGCCGAGGCGGCGGCGCCGGCCCCATGCATGGTGTGGAAGTCGAAATCCCCGGCCAGGATGGCCTTGGCTTTCTCCTGCTGCTTGCTGTGCTGGAAGAGGTCGGCCAGGAACTCGTCGTTGAAGGCGGCGGGGTCGATGTAGGCGCTGATGTCGATGGAGTTCTCGTTCTCGCAGATGTCGCCGAGCTCCGCGCCGCCCGCAGCAGGTGCCGCCGCCGAGGGAGCCTCTCTGTAGCTGTAGGTGCTGCCGGGCAGGGGAGTCTGGAGCTGGTGGTGCTGGCCGCTGCTCATCGGGGGCCGGGAATCGACCTCGTAGAAATTGGCTTGCTCCATGAAGCAACTACAGTCTGCCGGGCATGGTGAAGGGCTCCTGCAATCCAGGTTTCGAACGGGACGACGGCGGCAGCGGCGGCGGCTCTAACAATCTCGCAGCACGGTGCTGCACGGCACGGCTCGGTGCGCCCGGAGCCCGTCCCCCGGCCCGGCCCCGCTCCGCTCCGCTCCGCTCGCTGCCTGCCTGCCCTGTTGCTAGTGGGCTGCCGCGGTCCTGCGTGCCGTATATATACAGCCCGCAGCAGGGCCGGGGATCGCCCTCTAGTGTCCAACCTCCTGCTGGGAACCTTTGACCGCCGCGCAGCCGGGTCCCAGCGCCCCGGCCGGGCACAGCCGACCTCCCGCCCGCCCCCGGGAGCCGCCGCACCGTGGGGAGAGCGCCCCGCACTCCTCGGCCGCTTCCCCCCCCTCCCCTCCCGGCTTCCCGCCGCCGCCCCGAGCTCGGCGGGCGCTGAGCGCTGGATGACTCCTGCCAAGGAAACTCCGCGCTCATACGAGGCCCGGGGGAACGGCGCGGGGACTTTGCGCCCGCGCTGCCGGGGCCGCTCGGCGGGGCAGAGCGGCCAAACGCGGCCCGTACATTTCCACCGCCCGCTCCCGCCTCTGTGCCGAGAGCTCCGGCCCAGCGCTCCCCGGCCGCGCTTCGCAGGCAGTTTCAAAGTTCACCATCATCCGCGCACACTTCCAAATATTTAGCCAGTCGGGAATATTCGCCCCGTCGGGTTTGGGACCCAAGGCGCTGCCTCACCGGCGGTGGTTACCTGCCGGCAGAGCCCTGTAGCCGGCGGGCTCGGAGCAGCCGACCGAGGCCGACCGCGCCGCGTTTCACCGCGGCCCGGCTCCACCGGCGGGATCCGCGGGGCTCGCCCGGTCACAGCGGGACCCGCGGAGTCCGGCCTCGAGCGCCGCCAGGACGTGTCCGGGGATGGCGCCCGGCGGACAGGGGCGGAGAGCTCGGTGGCCGCGGAGGCTCCCCGGCTCCGCTGCTCGGAGGCGATCGGCCGGGCCGCCCTGCCGTCTCCGGCGGTTACCGCCGGTCCCAAGCCCGGAGGAGCTGCCCCGCCTGCACGGAACAGCCCGAACCGGGTCACCTGCGGGCCGCTTCATCCCCCGCACGAATCGAGCAGGTAAATTTAATGACGGATTTCCCCAAACGCACACTCAGCAATCTCGGCCCGTGCCGGGCACGGGCCGCCTCCCGGCCTTGACCCAGGATAACCGCGGGCGCAGCTGGGCCCGGACCCTCCAGCGCAGCGCTGCAATGGCCAGGTATCCGTGTGTACTGCGGGCGTGCGCCCGGCCCCGCGGCAGCAGCCTTCCCAGCCTCCGTTTTCTGGGGATTTTGAAGGCGATCAATGTTCCCGCAAGTGCGGGACTGGAGAGGAGCTGCGTGTCCCAGCCACCGCCACCCGCCTCCGGGGTATGCGCCTACATGTGGCTCCGGTGTAAGGCCACAGCCTCTCCAGGAGCCTCCGTCTCAAGCTTCAGTTCGGGCGGGGTGAGGATGCAAAGAATTCCTCCTGCTGCCGTCACTCGCAGTACGCAGAATAGCTGTGTCTATCCTTACTTGCACAGCACCTAGGTGCACCTTGGGCAGTCCTGCGGGCATTTAGCTCTCCTGGTCCTGAAGGTCCCTTTGAAAGGACAAGCCAAGCCCACTGGAGCAGGTGCAGGCTTAAAATTGCTACAGAAAGATCCGGAGGGAAAATGAATCAAACATAGTGATGGCTGGAGAAAAAAAAATGCAATTCTTAGTTCTGAGTGCTTTAGTAAAACAGAAACTTATGACAGTAACTTCCTCAGAAAGGGTTTGACAGATTTCTTGCAATTAAAAATAATTTACAAAGGATTCAACAGGAAACAAATATGACAATGCACCAAAACTTCGTGGTTTTTTTCATACAATGCAGGTGTGAACTTTTGTTTCATGAGCCTTCAAAATGCAAGGCCAGCAGAGTCAGTTCGCACACTCCAGTGTCCTCTCAGGAGAATGGATTCTGTAATTACAGCAGGGAAACATTAATTTATACATTACAGAGTATACTTTTCACAATCAATTGAAAAAAATTAATCCTAATTTTTTTTATATGCAGTCAGTATTTTCTAAAATTATATGTCTTGGTTTCAGTGCAGTAGCAGTGCCTCACAGGGCTGCTTCCACAGGGAGCTGCAGCACTGTCTGAGCAATGAAAACACTCATAAGAACTCTGAACAAAGTCCTAGTACAGAGGAAAAGCCCCAAGTCTCTGACAGGAGTGAGTTTTAGGTGTTTCAGAGTGGAGTGTAAAATGTCCCTGACTTCACTCAACTGTCCAAATTCAGCTTGTTCTACTCAAGTGAACCCATTTCCAGAAATGGGACAAACACAGAGCTGGACTTTTTGCCTGCTGGGAGAAATATCATCTGGAATAAAAGCTGGTAAGCAGTTTATGCTTGGAGTTTTCAAGAGGCCTTGTCTGACTCTGAAGTCAGCAGAAACAGGAATAGGCCATGAACATTTAAAACAAAAAGTCGGTGCTGCATGAAACAGCAGAAGGATAACTAATAAAGTGTAAGCAGAAGTGTATCACTAAGTTTGTGATTTAATAACAATACCTACGCTTCTCTAGTCTTTAAAACACTCTCACATTTTATAATCATTCTGAAATTAAGGCCTAACTACATATTTTAAAAAAATTAAAGTAAATCAAAAAGTTTAGGATCAGATTCCATTCCTAATTACTGTAATTAACGAACAAGTCCCCACAATTTAAGGACTGGTTTGCTCAGGTTTTTGGGTTTTTTTACATAGACCCCTTTTATCTAAGTTAAGAACTTCTAAGTCTTCTATTTTTACATGGAAACCTAAATTCCTGTTCAAATTATTTTAATATAGTATGAAATGAAGTTCCCAGACTTATCAAAAAGATGTATCTTTGTCTTTTTATTTTCACTCCCTGTTTGAAGACAAAATGTTTAGAACCGGATCATCCCCAAACAAGCACAAATGCTTATTTCCACATTCATATCAACAGTGAGTGATACCAAATATTTCCAATATTAAAGAGAGAACTTGTTACTTAGGTGACATGAACCAGGGAGCTGATTTAACTAAGAGAGGAAGGATGCGTGTTGCATACTATGGCTCTCTGAAGCAGCGCTGTCAACTCTTGAGGGTGCTATTCTTCCATCCCAAAGCAGGTCTTGCTGTCCAGAAGCTCAAGGAGGGCGACCGAAGTGCTCCACAATTCAAAACAGCAGCAAGAGTCATCTGTACCAAGTCAGCTGCACTCCTTTGTGCTTAGGGAAGGAAAGCGAATAGAAAAATATAACTGTTAAGGAATGTGACTAAGTGCATTTGTGACTATTAAGAGTTTTTAATTGCACTGGAACACTGAAGTCTCTTTATGTCACCGGAATTCTGCTTCTGTGTTTTCTCAGGCCTTTCACTCCTGTGGGCTGCAAAACAGGTTACTGGCTGCAGGATGCAGGCTGGGGGCAGGATGGTGCTCTGCTTGCTGATCCAACAGCCTGGCAGTTTGTGCACAACACAGCATGTGGCAGCCCTGTTAGGAAACAGAGTGCAACTACACATTTATTTTACTACCTTGTTAAACCAGAATATTTCATAGCTACTGACAAAGCTCCAGGCAGGAGTCTGCACGCAAACTTTCTTGGGGTGAATGGCAGCAATGGCCCAGCCTCTTCTCTCTCCCACCTGCAGAACTGGTGGGGGTAAAGAAGACCGATTTGGCAGGGGTGGGCACTGTGGAGCAGAAAGGATGGGACAGCTGCCCTGGGAGTGACAAGAGGATATTATCCTCAGCTGCGCCCTGAGTGCACCTGGGGCAGGGATGGAGCAGCAGTGGTTTCCTATGCAAATAAAGAGCTGGCAATCTACCATCTTACTTGTTGTGGTACACTGAAACACAAGCTTCTCCCCTCTCCTGTTGTGTTTTCTGCCCCAGGGAGGGGACACATGATACTGCACATAAAAGCTGCCACAAATGACAATTTTCAAAGGAAAAGACATTATATGCCAAAGCCTTGGAGGCCTGCAGATCGGTATGCAGCAGTATATGGTAGGTCAACCAGAACCTTCCCTTCAGCTGGGAGAGGCTTATCATTTTTTTACGTGCATTTTGGTCCAACAACAGATGATTTAATGACTTACCATTGCAGCTTTTCTCCTTTGGAGAAACACAACTCCAAGGTGAACCAACTCAAATCTATGCTCTTGTCTCTTCCTTTTTTGTATCATTCCTCTGGTTTTCAGAGTCACTATGACCATGTCCTCAATTCTTGCTATCCTTGTGCTCTACTAACTTCTGGCTCTTCTACTGAGAGCTCAGTCCTTTGCAATTTCTGAGCTAGCTGGCCGAGGGCATCTCTTCACTTCCATTTACCTGATAACTGCTCACTTCCATTCAAATGACCCTCACAGCCCAGTCTGTTTCCAGCTTGTCACCTGTAATCTTGCACCAATCAGTCTCTGAAGTTGTGTCTTATCCATTCACAATCTTTGCATGGTTAATGAGCCATTGCATACACAGTTCCTCTCTTATAATTAGGACCATATTTCACTGACCACATCCACAGTGCCCAAAACACTGCAAATGTTTTTCAGATTCAGGATTAAGTCCTGTTCCAAAGAACATACAGTTGAGATACCACTCAAAAAGAAAAAGTGACACTGTTGCTCCTCACCTTTCAGTGTACTGATTTCTTTTGCCATACTAGGCCATCACCTTTGCCTTAGGACTTCCACAAATGATGTTATGATGTTTAACAGTAGTTCTCCTACTTGTATGCATCAGTTATGCCTTTGTTCAGTATTTGTGCCTATCCACAATCACCCATTCTCTCTAGTCTCTCGCCTCTGATTAAATGATAACCTCCTTTCTTTCACACCTGAATTTACTTTCCAATCTTTTGTCTTTACCTTACAAATGTCAATGGTTTCTCTCATCACGAATGGCCCATCATCTTTAATTTGTTCCTGCTACATCTCCCTGGATGATGGAGCATTTTATTACCCTCTGTTTCCCAGCCAGAGACCTGTGAGATGGAATGACTTGCCAAGGCCATACAAGAAACACATAACAAAGCTGAGCATTTAATCTCTCCTATGCCCTAATATCAGCCTGCTAATATCACCACCAGTGAGCATGCAGAAGTTCAATTACTGCTTTCCTACAAAGGAAATCCTTTCATACGGTTCCTTCTTGTTTGTTGGTTTTTTAAATGGAAATAGATCAATTTTTTATCTGAAATAAATTTATCTCTGAGGTGAACTGCCAAGAAAATGTCATTCTTTTTGATTTTTGCCATTGTATGCTTAAAGAAGCATATGGAAAATACAGCTTATTTTCTTCTAGACCCTAGCCTACTGAATTGAACACTCTCATTGATCTCAGTGAGAGCCCTTACTGGCATACAATTTATGCAGCAGAACAGTAAAAGGGTATCCTACCCCAAACTCAATTCCCAACTGTGTTTTTAGGGAGGTGTTCTCAAAATATTCTCTGAAGATTATGGCTCTTAGACTTTGGCTAGCTACTTTTCATGGCATCATACAAGAGGTAATCCAAACCTAGAGATTTGAAATCCTTGTAAATCCAGAAAAATGATAATTGTTTTTTTTTTCCCCTACTCAGGTGACACCAAGTTCTGGCATTTAATTAAGGTGCTCTCAAAGTGCCTGCATGAGCTGTGCAGGGAACTTAGATTTACAAATCTCAATGTCCTGAACTGCACCTAAAACTAGATACTGAAATAAAAATGTCTTAATAGTCTTGTCAGCAGGACTGCACACCTGGGTTAGCATCAGTATTTACCAAAACCCTGCTAGTTAGAGCAGTAGCATCTCCTCACTTGTGTGAGTAATTCACTCTGATACCCAAATACATTATGATTATGAGCTTCTCCTTGAAACAGCAATTTGCAATACTAACTAAAGTGGCATCTAAGGCTGAACAAGTACATTGGTTTCAAAGCACACCTATGTGAACACTGGGAGGTAACACTGAATCACAAAGAAGAAAATACCCTTGTTTGTCTCTCATACATGTCTCTTCTATATGACTGTGCATTAATCCTTCGAAAATATTCATGAAGTCATCCTGCAACATTATTCATACCTGTCCTTTTAACGTAAAAGGTCATTTTTAAGCATAACTTTGGCAGTCCAGAGTCAATCCAAAATCATCTGGTTTCGAGAAGGTACATCTACAAAGCTGAGCTAGTACTTGAGAAGAATCTTAAGTAATGAGGAATCTTGCCACTTACTTAGATGTTACATTTTGCTGTTCTCAAAAGACTTCCAAAAAGAAGATGAGACAGCATGGCTCAGGCTTCATCACTCTTTATAAGTAGTTTGCACTGTAGACATTATTTTTTGAGTTTCTGAAAAAAAAAAAAGACGAAAACACAAAAAAAGTTAAGCATTTTCCAGAAGTATAAAAAGAGATGCTTTGCTACAAAAGGAATGTACAATCAGGAGAAGATATGAAAAGTGAGAGCAATGGGACTGGAAATGAAGAGGAAGATCAGTTTATAAAAATAGTCATGGCATTTCTTAATTATGTATTTTAGTACACGACACAGGCTGTCATAAAACTTGGTCCTCGACATGGACTAAATTCTATGTTCTCACCCAGCTTACTCTCCTTTAGGACAGATTGTTATAAGGATCAAGATTAGGCCGAAGAGTGAAAATGTGGTAAAAGTTTACATTCTGTAGTACAAAATGGATCTGAAAGCCTCATGCTGTTGTTTCACAGATGAAGACATTGCTAAATCCGTGTCAGACTTCAGCATGAGAGCCCTCAGAGAACTCAAGGATCTGGTGGGCTTTTCCCACTACTCTTACAGTGAAGCTGTTGTGTGATTCACTGGTCAGACACTGGGATGACCCATGATCTCACAGTTTTTGACTGCCAGCCTGCAAATATTTGATGCTCAAAGTACCTATGGAATTAAGGACTAGGATTTGAAAAGATGAAGATAATACACTTCTGGTGCAAACCTTCTTTTATTAATGTCATAAAGCATTCAACTTCAGTGGCAGAAAGTTTTGGGAACACACTTGACTCCTATTTTAAAATGTCAGGTTCTACAAGTATTGACTCTCAACTAAGAGAAAGCAATTTTACTGCTCAGAGCAGATGCCATCTTGTATCTTAAAATCTGACCCACCGTTGAGATAAATTCCGCTTTCTTTAATTATCCCACTGTTAGCCCAGGGATTACTGGCATGAGTAATGCAAGCAAGAGCTGGCCTACTAAGTAAAAAATGTCACTGGCAGCAAGAGGAAAGGGAGCTCAGGAAGGAAGGAAGCTCAGCAAAGTTCTTAGACTCCCTCGGTGAAATCACCAATGAATCCAAGCCGTGATCAAACCAGCCACCAGCATGGGGGAGCAACAGGTGCACAGAGGAAGGAATCAAGTCAGAGGCAATCTCGGCTTGAAAAGGATCACAGTTTTGTTACCAGTTTCAAGCGAATCATAGTGACACTTCTGGCATCAGAATTTCCTTGCCTCTCCTAGGAGTAACCGCGGCGCAGCGCGGAGGCGTAGGAGGCAGCTCATCCTTTGGAGCCGTCTGCAGTCTGCGGCTCCGTCTGGGGCACGCTGACCCTGCCGGGGAGCTGGCCTGCCGCGGCCCAGGGCAGCACCAGCTCTGCGCCTGACCGGAGATACCGCCCTTCCTTGGCTCGGGCATTTCCAAGGCCACTTGAAAACATCCAGAGAAAGAACCTGGATCTCCTGCCTGCTGGGATAACACCTATTCTGACTTCTCAGCCTTCACAGGAAGAGAAGCTGCCCACAGTAACATTCAGCATGCCAGTCCTGTTAATGGAAATAAGGAGTCGTTACCACCGCATGAGTTCCTCAAGACCTTCGTATTTACATTTTTTTGTTCAAACTGGAATCTTATGCTTTAGGTAAAACAAGTTTTAAGTGAAATAAGAATTAATCACAAGCGAGTCTAATGATCAGTAGGGTTTTCCTGAAAGGATCACAGACAGATAAAAATCTAGAATCCAAAGTTTCAAAATTTTGGAGGAAAACAGGGCTGGCTACTTCAAATGATGATGCTTGGAATAAACAATTCCTTCTGCTTAGTGTTTAAAGGCAGCTGATATCTGAGCTACAGAATACTTGAAATAAATATTATGAGAATTCATACGAATACAATCAGATTTATTTTGATGAAAGCCATTATTTTTATTACTCATTTTATGGAATCATAAAAGTATTTTGTTTGTAATAATATTTCAGAAAGTAAAAAGCTAGTGACAGTGGCTACGTTTTTTGCAAGTTTTGGGTATCTAAATGCTCATACACAATGCTGAAAAGGCACTGCCCTTCAGATAGGAGGGAGCAACAATGTCATGTGACTCACCTGGCCATAGTTAATAGTGAGGCTAGGTATAATCAAGGCTAATCATTCAGCAAGAGCCCAGGGCTGAGAGGTTTCTAATTTCAAACAAGAAGTCCAAACTACTTGTGTTTCCAAGTAAAAAAATGAACAAACTATGAAATGGGCTCCTGCAAAAATGTCTACTTTTTTTTCTTCTGCTATAATTAAAGATAGGAAATGGGAAGAAGGCTTTGGACTCTAAATTATTCACTCTGAATAATTCTTTCAAGCCTAAACAATTATGCTAGATGCTAATTTTAATCAAATTATGTGTAATATGTTAATATAAGCATAAATCCTACATTCCTTGACAAACACCAAGATTATATTAATGTTACATAATTATATTAATGGAGAATATGAGCAGTACAAGCTGCTCACATTTATGACATGAATGTAGTAAATATAAAGTGAAATTCAACTTGTTTCAACTTAATTTCAGAAAAATAACGCCTGTCTTCTTCGAAGCAGGCAAAAATTCCAGATTTTTAATTATACAAGTTGCATGATTTGAAAAAGAATCCATGCAACATGTTTTAGTGTTGGGTGCTACAGTTCTTGCTTTTGTTTTACTAAAAGACATGATTTTAAAAGGAACATGATGTTTTAAAAACCTGTGTGGCACAGAACCCATAGCATGGGAAGGCTGAATCCATGCTGGTTGTCTGCACTCTGACACTCAGCTGCAAAAGACAAAACAGGAAAGTGTAACTTGGCACAGAATCCTGTTGCTCCCTGTCAGACAAACAACTGCTGACCAACTGCTGACAGTCACCACAGCCAGCACAGCTGGCATTCATGTTGGGTAAGACAGTACAACTGATAGTGGGTCAGTATTTTCCATTTAGAAAGGGGCTGTTCCCCACCAGCATGAATGTTCTGGGACACTTCAGAAAGGCTTAGTAGATGGAAGTATTTATGTAACTAAGTGCAGGGCTTATGGATCATTTACATTTAAAGTCATCAAGAAATCATTTGCATCTATGGTAGGATCTAGACCACATGGGAATGACTTTTCTCCTTTATTAATAAACTGAAGTAAACACCACTTACCCAGCTCAGGATGTCACTGATGAAGTCCGAGGCTCCCATTTCCTTCTCTTTTATGGAAGTTCAGGACACTGTGGGACTCCTGACTACAGCTGTCCCTTGTACACAGCTGTGCAAGTTCAGCTGCTGTTTCCACTGGATATGCAAAAAGTGGTGCTAATGTTTAATGAAAGACAATCCATGTAAATGTATGTGTCCCTATTAAGAGGAAATGTTATATGCTCGAACTGTGGAAAACGCTGCAGGCAGGGCTCAGATCTTGTGACGTATCGACTGCAACCTCAGTCTTCAGGAAGGTGCTTTGCCCCAGTGCCCCTTGCCTGTTTGTTTCAGTGGGCTCAGAGCTACACAGTCAAATCTCCCTTGCAGCACTGAAATACCTCCAAGTCCTTGGATCTACATATTTTGATCACATCTGTCTGGTGGTGGAGTATCTGGAATGTGTGACTTATCAAATTTTAAGTGGACTGAAAATCTTTCCAGAAATCTATTAAAAAACACTCAGAAAGAAAGCATGCAGCTCCTCAGTTTCCATAGCTCAGCTACCAGTGCTGATGTAGCATGAGGTGTCTGAGAGCTGACTGTGAACTGGCACAAGGACTACAGCCTTCACGTGAGGGAAGCCAAAGAGACGTGGGCTGTTTCAGTGCTGCAGTATTCTCTACTGATGCCATACATTGGTGTTGAATAAATGCCCCTACATTAAATCAGTGTTCACACAAATGAAATATTTTGTTATAAACTTTGTGTTTAAGGCATTGGCATTTGTTTTGAAAAATGGAGGTTTTTCAGTTATCTATGGCACCACTAAAGCACAACATCCCACGTTATCTTGCTAGCCGTACAGAAGTTTCTCAAAGCTGGAGTTCTCCAGGACTGGCTGCCTATGTGCGTATTCCTGCTAGGAGTACACGTACACCTGTGTGCACTCATCCTGTCTTCATTTTGTTCACAGGAAGGAAAAAGACCACCATGTACATTAGACCCTTTGTCCCACTTATGAGTCCCTTAATGCCAAAGGCCTTTACCCAAGAAGAAAAAGAGGACATGACATGAAAATACACATAAACAAACATACCTTGAAGAATCTCTTTTCCTGGTAAGTAAAGTCCTTTTCTCCAACTGCCAAACCACATTTCCAATAGGGCTGCAGGTGACTTGAAAGCAAAGCCTGTACTCCCTAGAGGAGACCCTCAAAAACCTGCACAAATGATTGTGACTTTTACCATATTTGTTATGCACTTTCTACAATTCTGTACACCGTGGTGAAATCCTCTTTAGAATGTTTATGCTCAGCAAATATTGAGTCTGCAGCGAGTGTTCAGGGACACTCTGCGAGTGCTCATTCTCTGTCAGGTGGCTGCAGGTGGTTGGTTGCCAGTGCCCATGCAGCACTGGGAGTCTGTGAGAGCGGGTTCAATGTTTTGAAGTGTTCTGTGCTGTCAGCAACTTTTCCTTTGCACGTTACTCTCTTTTGCCCCATATTTTTGCAGACAGGTTGTTCCACTGTAAGTCAGTGGCATCAGCTTTGTTGTAATATTGCTGGGCCTGAATTCTCTTCTTGGGCAGGATTCCTGATAACTTCGATTGGTGTCCTCATTGTGGGAGAACTTCTGATCAAATAAATCAAGCCTAATGCATGAAACCCCCGAGTGATGGCTAAACAACTCAGAACGAGGAGACTCCTCTGCACGGAGATTTGCCAAGTTGAATTTTACAGCCATTGAGGTGCACAAACATGAATGCAAAGGACACGCAGTGATGGAGGGAGTACAGAGCTTCTCCTGTCAGAGGGAAGTCTGATCTAGTTACTGCTGAGAGGAGAGAAAACCAGACATTGTTCCTGGAACATGCTACAAAGTGTTTTTTCCTACAAATTTGTCTGCAGTGTTTATATTCAGTACAAACCCAGACTGTGTCTTGTAAGTTCACGATGACAGAGATATTCAGATGCCTGCAAGTGTAAGTGTAATTGCTTTGCTCTTCTGGGAGCCTGCATTATGTTCGAAGGTTGGCAGAGCCAAAGCAGAAAGCTGTGCCCCCACTGTTTCTTTGGAAATTACGTCTGTTTCAGGAGGCAAGAGAATTAGGAACACTTAACTCAGCAAATGCAAAGAATCGACTTTCTGGAAGGAAGATGGCCCCGCTGAGGAAAGTACTTACCTTCTTTTCTGTTGGGGACAAAAGATAGAGTCTACTTGTCTGACCAAAGTATCAGTCACTGATTATCTCGTCAAAAATTCTCCTCGATGTTCGCAGCAGGAGGTCGATGACAGACATGTTGCAATTGCCAATACATTTTCTCAAACTGTCCTCCCACATATTTTGTACAATGATAAATAATTCATTTTCTATTCATGTTCATGAACAGAATTGAGGCAGAGTAAACACTCAGGTGGACTGTCCTCTGCCAGGTGCCAGACTCTCAGTTTTGTGTTTCAAATGGCCGTTCCTTGAGCTTTTCTTGGTATTTCAGAGGTCATATTGGTTGTGGGGAATAATAAAGCCATTGATAAGAATGCAGTTTGTGTCCTCATCTTTCCAACACCATGAGACCATAAACAAAGCTATGCCTCTCCAATTTCATTGCTTTTCTGGAAGGGTATTTATTTTAGGCTTCTGTTCTGAACTGTTTTGAAGTCTGGATAAAATTAATGACTAAAACTATTCACTCTTCTTGATATCATAGGAATAAGGTAAAGTTCTTCACTAGAGTATACCCTGTGATAAATAATGCCCTAGTAATTATGGGTGGGGATTTTCACGCGGTGACTGATGATGCCTTGGAAAAGAGCCATGGCACTGTGCATTCAGAAGCTAAGCTATCTAAATCCTTGCAGGCCTCATTTATGCTTTTGGGAATATAGGACAGGTGTGGCAGTTACTAAACCTGGATACTTGAGAATTCACCTCTTATTCCCAGGTGTGGGCCATTAATTCTCGCTCAGACTTGTTCAGTGCTAACAAGTCTCTTTTGAACCAGATTTTATATGTGCACATATACTCACACAATAAATAGCATTTTCCTTTCAATCCACTTATCTACTTCGTCTTTAGCTCTGCAGCCCTCATCTTACCTAAGATTTTATATACATATGGCAGCAAACCCCCAAAACGATCAGTGGCAGTCTACAGGTCCCTGTCATGTTCTGTAGATACCAGAAGACTTGCAGCTTGCATTGTTTGGTACAATTACTAAAGAAGCTCGGGTAAAACTCAAGCCCAGCCCCAGCGAAATTCACAACAAAGGCTATACTAATTTTCATTGGATCACTAGACATCAGAGCAAAGCCAGAGAACACTCAAACACAAACACATGTTTGTAAAATCCTGTAAAAAAATCTGTAAAGGAATATACTGTTCATTCTTTTTGTTAGATGATCTTCCAGAAATATGAACACTTTGAGTTGACACACCTAGAAGCTTCCTCACAGACCAGGCATTCTTCGGGGACACATTTGATATTTTTAAACTCAAATACCTACAAGAAAGCTTCTAATTCCATATTCTGATATTTCCATAGAAGGTCACAGATAGTAATCTCAGCTGCTTCATTCACTTCAGAGGGATTTGTGGCTACTGAACACTAATGTACGTCTGGTCATCTTTATATACCTAAAATACATTGGTCATCTCCTAAGCAGGCCTCTGGAATACAGTGAAGAGATGGGATGGTATATGCTAAATTTTGAAATAGTACACATTTTTGTGACAGTATTTTTATGTGCAAAGAATTGTCACAAAGGTAACGAGATGTCCCTCTACCTTCAAATCCCTCAAGAAGCAATGGCTATAATGGCACACTTCCCAGGTCAAAGTACCATCTAGTGAAATGGAACATTGGTATTGGAGAACCTGAGATGGCTTGGCTTGAAGAACAAATTCCTGACAGCATGACAGCACAGACTGAGTAAGGGTTCCATTAAAATATAAATTTACCGTCAACAGGTATTTTGTAGCTATGAAAGAGAAGACTGTGATATGTGACTGCCGAAGAACCCAACCTACTAACCAGAATACCACACAAAAAAGTGAAACTTGAAAAAATGGGCACACCTTTATCTGTGCAATTGGCTGATTCCTAAGCTGCTTGCTAACAATTTCTGATTAAAAAATTACCCTGCTGATAGTAGCATGAAACAAAAATATGGCAATTAGGAAATCAAATCTCAGGGCACTACTATTGCAGACTCTACCTAGATGAAACCAGTTCACCAAGCTTGAAGTACCAAACTTCTCATTCTCCTCAAAACTGGAGAGGGCAATGTGAACAGCTGTAGCTGGAGAAGCACGGCATGTAACGCCTACAGAAGTGACAGCTTGGGTTTGTTGTAAAAGCATACAAATCATCAATGCCTTAGTTTTCTACTATATGATGTATGTATCTCACTGATCTATTAGGTTTTTTGGACACTCTAGGACTTCTGTGTTAGCCAGATTCCTTTTGCTATCACCCAAGAGCCTGCTGAAGTTGTGGGGAACAGCTGTCTATTATGGGGTTTTTTGTCCTCCTCCATTTGAGAACCGAACCATTGCATTTATTTTGCCCATGTAATTGAGTTAATCCATTTTCAGAAACCAGTATGAGTAACTCTAGATAACCTGGATATTTTGATAACTGCAAATAAAGGAGAGTCGTTCTGGAAGATGCAGAACTAGAAACTGGAAACAATTACAAGACTTATTAGCTGCATAGAGAGAAAGAACAAAGGCACTCAATTTTTCCTGCAAATGAACTCCAGGCAATGTGACAATAAAATGGATGTTTGCTATTAGACCAGATTGGTTTCTTTCTTTACTTAGTATTTGCTAGAACAAAAGCACTGTAACTTTCCAAGGCTGTAGTGAGTCAGTGCTAGAACTAGCAGTATGATACTGAAATAGCCATCACCACTAAGCAATATTTCCTTTCCTTTCTCCTCACCTAGTCAAAAAGGCTACCTCTGACAAATCAGCTAAACAGATAAGTTTCTGTCATTTAAGTTATTAAATCATAGTGAAAAAATGAACTCCATGCTTAGGAAGTATGAGCTTTTTCAAACAAATAGGCAGAGCTATCAATATTGCTTTTTCTTTCTGTGTTTATTTTTTTTCAATACAGCCAGAGTCCTGAGAAAAGAAACTCAGTGATCCTTCTGCTTTCTGAAGCTTTAATAGCCTCAACTCTGCAAAATTCAGATTTCTAACAACAGGATTTTGGTCTTGGTGCAGGTCAGTCCTGAACACAAAAAGTAATTATTGTAATACCAAAATGCAGGGCTATTAAGAGAAGGGAGATTTGCAATAATAAGATTATGGAAAATCTCTATTACAGACTTTGTATTTCTGGGATATTCCTGAATGAATGCCATCTGCTTGGTGATCATAAGGATTGTAATCATATTGAGAGAATCTTTCCAGTTTTGAATAAATCTAGGTTGAGATTACTAAGAAAAGGGGTAGCACTTACCAAGAAAAGGTTATATTTTGGTATAATTCAGTGCATTTGCCCTTAAATACATTTGAGTGTTCATCATAGCCTGGAATGATGTATTTTTACCTAAAGGGCCTATTTATTTCCACCTGTAAACTACATATACAAATATATTTATTCTTCTCTCTTCTAAATCACTGGAGAGAAATTAGTGATTTCTTCTCTAGAATTCAAAGGCATGGCTGTTAGGCCAGAGTGAAAAAGTACACAGCAGCATCATGTGTGAAAAGTAAACTTTTAACTGAAATGTGCAAGTCTGAAGTAAGAAAAATCCAGTGAAGGCTTACCCATGAGGGAAACAGAGGCAAATGCTTACAGAAAGAAACATTTTTTTAATGTGTAGGTTGCGGTCCAGGAGTTTGTAGGGTTTTTATTTTAAGACAAAGAAATAATTGCCCCTGAAGACAGAGGAAACACACGTGAACAATGGGATCAGACAAAACAGAAACTATTCCAAGGGCAACAAAATAGTTTTTTGCTCTAAGTGAAAGGCTCCAGGGAACTTCTTAATGTTTTTGTGTTAAAGGAACATACTGCGTGGGCAGTAAACAGGAACATTTGTCCCAACAGGCTCCTCTCCCCTTTATACCTTCTGACTCCACTTCCCACAGTTCCTATTTCCTCAATGGCCTTTCTGCCTCCAAATGTGAATTGCTGTAGATTACCTGAAGACACTGAATATCAGTGTAATTATTTTCCGGGAGCGAAGTCTTCAAACAATTGTGAGACTGGATAATGTGTATGAAAATAAGATACTATCACGGTATTATCTATAGTCATATGGGTAACTGGTTGCGCTAATGTGCCGGTTTGGACACAAATCCAGGAGGAACCAACCCGAGAGGGGCATCTCTCTCTCTCTCTCTCTCTCCTGCCTGCCAGGCAAGCAGGCCCCGGCAGCTCCTCCCCCACGGGTTCGGGAAAATAATTACTCGAGCGAAAGTGAAAAAAACTATTTATGTAACAGAGTCTCCCGCTGTCACAGGGCAAAAAAGGATATTGAAACCCCCTCCCCTGTCCCTTTAAGGAGGCTGGTGGATTTTAGAGTTCTTTCTGTAGGTAAAACCTGCACTCCTACGCTGGGCCGGGCCGGGCCAGGCAGGGTCAGACGAGCGCCCTTGGAGGGTCCCGCCGAGCAGGGCCGGAGATGGGAGCTGGTCTCGGATGAAAAGCAAGCCAAAAACAGTCCAAAAAGGAACAGAAGCCGCTGAGGCAGATCACAGTCCCTTCTCCGCTGAGAGCCAAAGAAACTAGAGAGCAAACTCTTCTCTTTGACCTTCTCACTAGCAGAAAAATGTAAACATTCTAGTTACAAGGTCAAGCTAGCTGCTTTGAAGAGTTCCCTCGGCTTCTCTCTCCCCCTATTCAATTCAAAGGTCGACCAGAGCTCAAGCCGGGGATGGGGAACACAGCATTGTCATAGAGTCACCCCGAGACACCTAGGAACACATCCAGGAGAGCGAGAAGGGCTCCGTCCCAGCAGGGACCAGGCTGCTTGTGACACCCGACTCCACAACTTGGACATAAGCAGGTAAAGTGTGTATTCCAATGCCACATCCCAGTAGTCCATATATTTCCGTGCTTACTTTTTAGATTGCTTCCATGAGATTCCATTTTTACTGGAACACTGGGGGGAAAAAAAATCCTGCAAGAACTGAAGTACAGTATGTGATGGTTTCCTGCAACAGGATACAATGCCAACTGAGCACTGGAGTGTCTTACATGCAGGGAATTATGTGTGAGCTTTAGCATTTAAAATAGTCAGCCTCTGTGAGAATAAGTCTACATTTTATTTTCTTCAGCTATCTTTGACGAGGATTAATGAATGAATGGTCATAAAGTGCTCTAAAATCCTACGAAAGCGTACTAAGAGCACACATTTACTTAACTATTGTGAACAAAGGATAATGTTTAATGCTTATGTGGAATTTCACTCTAGCTACAGACGGATGAGTCATTGTCAGAGAAAATGTAACAGTTTCAATTAAGAAACAGAAAAACATTAGAGAAGTTAAAGCAAATCCTTGATGACTGACAAGGAGAAGCATCTTTGTGGTAAATGGGCTGAGTAAAACTGTGCCTAGACTAACCCTCAGAATTTTTCTGCAAATATGGTTTATTTTCCACAGGGCTTTACAAAATCCAAGCCCCTGCACAACATCAGACAGCCATAAAACGGTAAATATAAATAATTTATCTATATTACTGAGCTCTGCAATTGTATTTACAAATCTAATTCTTCTCAGGTCTCTTGCAGAGATAAAATATTTTTAAGCAGGTCTATGTGCTAAACCAGAGCCGCATAGATCGTTACCTTTTTTTCCTCTGGATTAAAAAAATCCCACTTTTCCAACAGTATTGTTTTCACTGCCTGCACACTTGAACTTGTTCCAAACTTGCCTGCCTTATAAACAGATGATTTTCAGACCTGCCCACTGCAAACACACACACACCTGGGTATTGAAGTGTACATTTCCCACTCAGGGAGCTGCAAACACACCCTGCTCACACGCAGCTTGAGATGTGAGCATGTGTGTATATATATAGTTAAGTATATGCTTGTTCGGGCAGAACTAAAGTGATATAAACCAAAGTGTCTGTAAAACATTAAGGGCAAAAAGAGCTTTTCTCCACAAGAAATGATGCATTTTGTAACAACAAACATACCAGTGAAATGGTGCATAATCTTCCCATGACATTTAACTCTATGATCCAGATGTTTCCTAGTCTGGCAGCATTTAGGGTTTATTTTCTAATAGTAAGTTAGAAAAGAAAAATTAACCAAGAATCTATGACATTTAGAAATTCACCATAATTTCTGTTGCCAAGAAAACTGCTGGTACTTTTTTTTGATGTCCTTGGTATTCCTTCCCCTTGATCTCACAACATTCTACGGAGGCAAACCACACGGCAGCTAGGATCGAGATGGGAATACACTGCCAGGGGTTAATTAACAGCCTGGGAACAATTAGGAGATGCCAATCAGTACAGAAACACAGCACCTTCAACTTCGATGCCCGTGGGGCACTGGCCAACTTCACCGGAATCACAGAACATTCTGATCTGGAAGAGACCCACAGGGCTCACAGAGTTCAGCCCTTAAACGAGTGGCCCATACAAGGATGGAACGCACAACCCTGCCAGGTACGCCCAGGAAGCCGCCCGGCCCGGCCCGGGCACACCGAAGCTGCGCTGTCCCTCCGGCGGGGCCCGGGACGAGCTCCCCGCTCTGCCCGTGCCGGGACTCAGCCCGGAAAGGCGGCTTCGGCTTCTCTCCCTCGGGCTGGGGGAGCTGCCGGACCCTCCTGGAAGTACGGGCGGGGCCCCGGTTCCCAGCGGCGCGGGGACGCGGCCGCCTCGCTCCCCGCCAGCCGCCGGGCCAGGCGGGGCGGCCTCTCGACCCGGTCGGTCCCCGTCAGAGACGGGAAGACGGTTCCGGGGGGCCGGGCCTAGCCGGTCCAGCGACACGCGCGGCCACGAGCGCGTTTTCCTCCAGCGCGGCTGCGGCAGCGCAGGGACACAAACGCTGCGAGCGGCCGCGGCCGGGACTAGGACCGGGAGCGGGACCCGGACTGAGACCGAGACCGGGCCCGGGACTGCCCGGGCCTCTCGCACGAACACCCCCGGCCGCGGCCCCGCCCCGCGCGGGCGCTGATTGGCTGCGCGCGCTGCCAATCAGGCGGCGGTTGCATCACCCGTTCGGGCGGGGCGCCCCGCGCGGTGTCGCAATCGGCGCTCGCCGCACGCGCACGGTACCGAGCGCGGCCCGCCCGGCCCCTCCCGCCGCTC
>VWPU01024883.1:0-28787 GCA_013398955.1 Callaeas wilsoni | reverse complement strand
CCCCGCCGAGCGCCGCCGCCGCCATGGCCAGGTGAGCCCCGCCCGGCCCCGGGCCCAGCGCGGTCCCGGGCCCGGCTCAGTTCCCTCCCCGCGCTCCGCTTGCAGCTCCCCCGTGTCCCGGGTGGTGTACAACGGAAAGCGGAGCGGCGGCCCGCGCTCCCCCGGCGCCGGCAGCGAGATTTTCACGCCGGCCCACGAGGAGAACGTGCGCTTCATCTACGAGGGTGAGCGGGGCGGTGGCCGCTGGGTGGGGGGCGCGGGAGGCTCGGGGCGGCCGAGGCGAGCGGCCCCTGTCCCTGTCCCTGCAGCCTGGCAGTGCGTGGAGCGCGACCTGCGCAGCCAGATGGGCTCCGAGCGTGGCCTGGTCGAGGAGTACGTGGAGAAGATGCCGAACCCCAGCCTGAAAGGTGCGGGGGACAGGGGCACCTCGCCGGCCGTGCCGGCCCGGGGGTTGCACGTGCCGGGCGGGGGCTGTGCTGCCTCTGCCCCCAAAGTCTCTCCTGTCTCCTTTGCAGCGTTTAAACCCGTCGACCTGGGTGATCTGAAGAGGAGGAACACACAGGATGCAAAGAAGTCCTAAAGCGGGTCCTCCCTGCGGGTCGGCTGCTTTCCTGAGGTCCTCAAGCAGATTTAATTTGAGATTTTGTGTTGATTTCCTCCTCTGGTCTGTCCTCCTAAAAGCCCGCGGGAGAGCCAGTCAGCTTTGGGGCTGGCTCTGAAGCTGCCTGAGGTCGAGGATGCTCAGGGGCTCACCGAGACTGCCCAGAGCCTGTTGCAAAGGATTCCAGCCCCCCGTTCATAGCTTTCTCTGGGTTCAAACTGTCCTTCCCCACTTCATGCTGAGCAACTCGATCCCCTGTTCCCCTCCTGTCGCTGCCCTCTGTGCTAGGCTGGGCAGGGCCAAGGCAGATGCGCTGTTGCATCGGGCAGCACGGGGTCTCGCTTTCCCCTGTGCACCGAAGCTGCACAGCTGCTGGGGCTGGCCGAGGGTGGGAGGCACAGTTGAGTCTGTTCCTGTGCCTCCAGACACAGGGGCAACCCTTGTCCAGCCCCGCTGTGCAGCTAAGGGCTGGGCAGACCATAGCCAGGCTCCTCCCAGTTCCACTGTGGCAGCAAGTTGCTGCCTGGGCTGCTTGCTGCCAGAGCACGTGGGCCACATCTGAGGCCAGATTTTCTGCCTGCTTAGATCAGGCCTGGTCCCTGTGGTGCTGGAGGGGGAGCTATTCCTCTCCCTACAGATGGAGAGAGGTGGAGTGTCAGCACCAGTCCCAGGCTCCTTAGAGGTGCTCAGAGGGACCTGGGCCACCTGCAGCCCCACAGGAGACGGGGGCCATGGGGGCAGCCGTGGGGCTGCACGGAGCAAGGCTCAGGAGCTCCTTGTCCTGGCAACGCTGCAGTTTTGTACTAACACCATTTTCCAGATACGCACCCTTGGAAGAGACTGGGCCCCTCAGCTCACCCTGGGTGGCCGTAGGTGGTGGAACTGTGCCAGGGGCGCTTCCTTAAGCCACTCACTCCTGGCACTGCTTGGATGGTTCCTTCGTCCTTGCCTGAGCCAGGGAGAGTGACTGTGTCAACTTCACCCACCTGAGCTGATGGGCTGCTCTGTGGGGAGGGGTGGCAACCCCCTGCCCGCCTATGCTCCGAGCTGGCGGGGATGGGGCTGCCAGGCCTGCCCAGTACCAGTGGCTGTGGGAGGGCTGCAGGGACTTGGGGCTGCCAGTACCTTTCCTTTGTTGAGTCCTTGAGTTGTACTGTACCCTTTCCTTTCTGTGGTATGTCACTTGAGGAGTGTTGTAAATAAATGCTGGTGTCCTTTTGGGGCTGCCTTGGTGTGGTGCTGCAGCCTGGCCCAGCTCTGGGGTGTGGACAAAGGGCAGAGAGCAGGAGCTGTGTTTATTTTTCGCAAAGAGGCCTTGGCCTTGCACTTGCTGGGGCTGTTGATTTCCCTGTGGGCAGGTGCAGCGTGTTGGCGGCACAGTGCCCTTGGGCTTGGGCAGCACTCCGGGCAGCCAGCATCCCGGGAACTGTCACTGCACCCGGGATTTAAATGTTGAGACTATTAATACCCTCGTATCCTCTTCCCTCTCCTGCTTTAATGGCATTTAGGCTATACTTAGCATTGCTAGAATTTCTGCTTGAGTGCATCTTGACACTTGCCATGACCCTGTTTACCTCCCATCACCAAAACATTCCTGCTGCTTGGTTCTGACACAGCAAGACAAGAACTCAGCCCCTATTGTCTCCCGAGCCACCTCAGGCCCCGCATCCCTGCAGCTGCAGGCAGTAAGGGGACAGGCAGCTGTGGGCAGTGGGGGAAAGGGAACGATGGTTGTCACTGTCACTGCCCCTGTCCTTTGACGACTCTTCTGGTGGGATGGGCCCAGTGGTGTGTTCAGGGAGCCTGACATGCCAGTGGGACTGCCCTGGCTCGAAGCCCTGAGCATGTCCAGAGCCATCTCCTGTGTCCAGGTAGGCTGCTGTTCAGTTGCCGTGGAGCCCAGCACTGTCCCCCTGTCTGGGCACACATCTGGGGCCATCCCAGGGCTGCAGGACCCTCACATGGCCCCGGGCACAAGGGCCCCGCTGCAGCCCCACCAACCTCTGCCTTGTTTTCTTCTCTGTTCAGGCACAGTAAAGCCAGAGGCAAAGCAGCTGTGCAAGCTCTAATGAAATGTACAAAAAACATTCTATAAGCAGGTGATTTTTATAAAGACTGATGCCAAATTGGAGGGCAGGGATGGTGAGGCGGTAGGGGAAGGTGGTGGGTGTTAGGGGTGTGAGGAGCGAGGCCACAGGCCAGAGAAATCAGGCTGTTTACCTATAAGAATCGACCTCATCAGGGTTTATTTCCCTGTGCCTTGGACACAGTGCTCTTCATTAGATTAAAGGGTGGGAGGAGGAGAGGAACGTGTTTGTCATCAAATTAGGTGGTGGGAAGAGGCCTGGCAGCAGGCAGAATCGACTTAGGAGACTAATTTGTGGTGCTCAATTCCCTTGATAAGTGGGAGTTTTCTTGTGAGGCGCCGCGCCTAGGGGTGCTTGGCTGTGCTGGGGTGGGGGGCACTGCCCACGGTGCATGGCTGTGTCGGGAAGGCGCTGGCTGAAGGGCACTGCCCAGGCCACCAGTGTGGGGGTGAGGAACTGCTTCAGCCCCATTCCATGCCTTGGAACAAACTCCACAGCTGGGGACTGGCACCATGGCTGCGCTATGGTCTCTGTAGAGGAGTCTCTCTGCTTAGGGCAGTGAGGTACTGGCCCTACTGACATGGGCTGCCTGGAAAAGCAGTGGGTGCTTGGGTGCTCCATCCCTGGAAACACTCAGCGCCAGGCTCGACGGGGCTCTGAGCAACCTGGTCTGGTGCAGGTATCCCTGCTCACTGCAGGGGCTGCGCCAGGGGACATTGAAAGGTCCCTTCCCACCCAAACCATCTTGTGAGTCTGGCCAGGCTGCTGTCAGTGCCTTCATCCCACTGGATACCAGGAATGAGCGGCTACCATCAGGCAGCCGAGGGCAGCGCCTGCATGTGTGCGTGTACACGTATGTGTGCACATTGCGTGTGGGTGCGCACAGGTGTGTGTGCGTGTGTGGTGTACGTGTGTGCGCGCATGTGGATGTACACGAGTGTGTGTGCGTGTGTGGTGTACGTGTGTGCGCGCATGTGGATGTACACGAGAGTGTGTGCATGTGTATGTGTGCACAAGTGGGTGTGTGTGCGCACGCGGATGTGTGCGTGTGGTGTACGTGTGGGCACGCGTGCGCAGGCGGTGCTGCCTGAGCTGTTCCTCGGGGTGGAGGTGTCCCCGAGTGCTGGCAGGGTGGACACGGGTGCCACTACTGCTGGCAGTGCCAGGCCACGGCAGACAGCAGTGCCGCTCCAGCGGCTCTGCAGTGATGGGAAACGATGGTGCCGCAGTCCCGCAAGAGCTGTGTCCTTGGGCCGGCGCCCACTTCCGGGGAGGTCCCAGGAGCTGTGTTGCCTCCCGACACAGCCGTCCTGAGGAGTCTGTCGTTACCGTGGTTATCGGGGAGCTGCTGGCCAGAACATGTGGCTCTGGGGGAGTTGGGGGTGACCAGGGCACAGAGCTGCGGACTCAGCCCTGCAGCACAGGCAGTGCTCAGCTCTGGGAGACACCTGGCTGGCACAGGTGCTGTGGGACATGCCCTGGTGCAGGCAGACATCGTGTGCTTGCACAGAGCTCCTGGGCACTGGCAGACGCCATCCCTCCTTAGGGCTGTTGGGCAATGGGGGTTGTGGGACATGGGGCAGTGCCAGGGGCTGCCCCTCAGCGCCAGGGGACACAGGGCATGTCCACAGGACGCCCCATGGGCTGGGGCTGGCTTGGGGTCCCTGAAGGGTCCCTATCATTGTTGTGCACACACAGGGCCACCCTTGCTGGACAAGGTCTGGGGGCCAACCTGGCCCCAGCGGGGTGTTGGGGGGTCCACAGTAGGGTGTTGCCACAGCAACCGTGGAGCAACAGGCACAGGGCACAGCCCCGTGCCATGACCATATTTACCTTCCCAGAAACTGCTTCGTGCTCCAGCAATTTGCTTCAATTAGGCTCGTTACCACGTCAGGAAGGCCGCAGTGACGGCAGCGGCTGTAGGGCCGCTGACTCCGCAGGGGCTGCCTGGGCCGCTCTGGCACCGCGGCTGTGAGCAGGGTAATCCCTGTCCCTCTCTCTATTCCTGTCCCCATCCCTGCACTTGGGGGCCGCGGCAGACTCCCGACCCTGTGCTCCCCTTCCCTCGCCCGTTTTGCCACAGTCCCTGTGTCTTCACAGCTCCACGGTGCTGCTGCCACTGCCCCGCAGCCCAGACCCTCTGTCCCCTGTCCCTGCTGCTCCCATCCCCGCTGCCAGCGCTGCACTGGCTCTTGGACGCCGGGTCCTGCTCGGCCTGGGCAGACAGCAAGTTATCGAGTAAACAGAGGAAAATTACTGTGTGGTGGGCTGGGCTCTGCTGCCGGAGCCAAGCTCTGCGTGGCCTGGGCCATGGCTTCCTTCCCCGTGCCACGCCAGCCCCGCGGATGCCTCGCTGTGGTCTGGGACCCCGCCGCCCGCAGCAGACAGCGTGGCTCCTGACGGCTGGCGTGGGTGGCAGGGCCGTGGCCATGCGGTGCGGGTGATGCGGCTACAGGGTGGGATTTACCGAGGGGGCAGCCGCCTGCCCAGTGCTGCTGTTTACTGCGTGGGGCTGCCGGGGCGCAGCTCCAGCTCTCATCCCCTGCTCCGCACGCCCCCCGTGCCGGGCTGCGTACGGGGTTTGGACAACCGGAGACCGTCACCCGCTCGGGGCCAAGTGGGGTGGAGTGATGGGCAGTGCCCATGGCCAGGTCCGTGAGCTGTGGGGGTCACGGCGGGGCGGCTGTTGGTCCCGCTGCCACCCCTCGGGCAGGGTGAACCCAGCCGGGGAGCAGCACCGGCCTAATCCCCACACACCAGGCGATTGTGGTGCCCAAAGCTGCGGCATCCGGGCTTACCGCTCATGTGCGCAGCACAAGCCTCTTAGAGCACCGCTGTGACCCCGCCCCGGCCAGCCCAGCCCGTCGGCACAGGGGTCTTGCAGCCCCACACCCCACTGCTGCTCACGGAGTTCAGCGCTGCCGGCGGCTGATGCCTGGCCGTGGCCTGGGCCAGCTACCGGGAGAGCGGGGGTGCCGCGGGCAGAGCCAAATGATTTAATTAAGGGCTCCTGGCAGCGAGAGGACAGAGCCGATTAGCGGCCAGAGGAAAGCGCGTGCTGGGGGACCTGGAGCCCCGGCCGGCAGCGCTGCAGCGGCTGCTGCTGCTGCGTGTCTGACCCACTCACTTGTGTGGCACCGTGGGGTGGGCAGCAGGGCAGTGGGGCTGCTGGGCTGGCGGTCAGGCAGTGGGGCTGTCTTCTGGTGCAGCCCATCCCTGCCAGGTGACTCAGCTCCCCATCCAAGGGTGTGGCCGTCATCCGTGGGGTGCTTGGGAGCATAGTCCGCACGTGTCCAATGTCCCAAGTGTCCCCAGTCCCCACAGCCCACAGAGAGGCACACACAGAGCTGGCCCTGCAGCCCAGCACGGGCCCACACCTATTTACAGATATGACAGATAAATTACAGCACTGCGCACAGAGACTCGAAGGCGCACGAGGGCAGCACCACAGGACAAACTCCCACCCGCACAGACCCCCCTGGCCCCACAGTTCCCCCTTCCAGAGGTCCAGGTCCCACTTGCCTGCCCCATTGTGTCCATTGTCCGTGTGTCCAGTGCAGCACCCTCACCAGGGCAGCAGGTCCCAGTGCCCGCCAGCACCTGGGGAGGATGGGGCAGGGAACGGTGGCACCCCAGCAGCTCAGCACAGCCCTCCCACCTGGCTGCGGGCTCAGAAGTGGCTCTCGGCCGTGGTCTCAGGAAACTCATAGCAGTGGTGATGGCCCCCCAGGGCAAGGTGCTCGGCAGTGCTGCGCCCACTCCTCTCTGGGCCTTGGGAGCTCGGGTGAGGGGCCAGGCTGCGCCCCAGCCCGTTGGCGCAGCCACTCACCAGCTGATGCTTCTCGCAGGTGCTGCCAGCGCCGTTGCGGGCGCTGGGTGCATGGCTGTAGGTGTGCTTGTACTCCTCAGCCAGGTCCTTCCCCAGCTTCCAGCGCTGCCACCGCTTCAGCAGCTCTGCCTGCACCTGTGGGCAGCAGCTGTCAGTGTGACCCCGTGCCCCTGCTGCCCGTGCCCCCGCTGTCCTGCTCACCTCCTTGTTGACGAAGCAGTAGAGAATGGCCACCAGCATCCCCTGAGAAAAGGGAGGAGAGGTGTGAGGTGCATAACGAGGCCTCAGTCTAGTCCCTCCTGAGACTGAGTCTCCCTATGGAGGGCTGGTACTGTGGGGGCTGGGCTCACCTGGAAGGAGCTCAGGAAGAGGTCGAAGAAGAGCTTGACGTAGCGCAGCGTGCCCTGGGCGTGCTCATCTGTGATGAAGGCGAAGACCACCTCGTGGATGCCCAGCAGCGGGATCAGCGTCAGTGTGGACTTGGCCAGCCTGTGGGGTGGGCGTCACTGAGTGGACACACGTGTGTGTGCATCATGGGAACACAGGGTGAGCCACGTCCAGCACCTACCTGAACTTGTAGTCAGTGTAGCGCATCTGGTGTGCACGGAGCTTGGAAACAAGGATCTGAATGATGCGAATGAAGATGAAGAAGTTGATCTGCAGTGGAATGGAATGAGCCATCAGCAGCACAGGCAGGGCCAGAGGCAGGGGCAGACGGGACAGCTCTGTCCCCCTGCCCTTGGCAGCCCCTCTCACAGCCATCTTGGGGCCGAGAGATGCCGAGCAAGGGGCTGCAGTGGGCTTACCAGGATGGCCAGGAACACGGGGAAGCGAAGGATCCACCAGAAGCCCATGTTGTTGTTCGTGGACCAGCACCTGCAGAGTGGAGGGATGGGGACTGCCAGGAAGCCCCTTGACCAGGCAGCTGCTGGAGTCTGGCATGGCATTGGCAGCTTGAACCAAGCAAGTACTAAGGCCCAGCACCCTGCTCCTTGCATGGGCAATGGTGTGGAGTCTCTCCAGGGCGATCACAACGTCCCTATGGTACCACATGCACCTACCTGTGCCCTGCGCCCCCCTCCAGCCAGCAGCAGGACCTGGTACTCACTGTATGTTTTCATAGAGGAACTTCACGACGACCCAGGGAATGAGGAACAGCATGGGCGCACCTGAGGGGAGGTGGGCAGAGGACAGGTGAGGCACACTGGGGGACAGGGTCAGGGGAGCCAGCCCATCCAAACTCACCCCAGCCGATGCACAGGTAGAGGGTGAAGTAGCTCCTCTCGGAGAAGACGGCCACCACCAGCAGGTTATGCAGGTAGATACCTTCCACCAGCAGCCAGCAGTAGTTGGCCACGATGCCGTACTGCATGAAGACCGTGGCTGCCCGGCAGCCTGCAGCTGCCTGTGGGCAGGGGTCAGGGCTGCAGCACTGCCTGTGTGTGTGTGCCTGTGCCCCCATCCCACCAGTGCCACCAGGCCCCAGTCTCACCAGTGCTGCTAGACCAGCCAACCCCCAGCCCCAGCAGCACTGCCTGTCCTGTCTCAGCCAGTGCCGCACTGACCTCGTCGCTCAGCCAGACTTGCACGTTGTAGCCGTCGATCTTGTCACTGTAGTGGGTCTTGAGCAGGGCGTCGATGACCAGCACAGAGACGCCCTTCAGGATGAAGGAGGCGAAGAGGTTCATGTGGATGTAGTTTCTCATGCAGTGCAGCTTGCTGCGGATGTGGGGGCCATTGTCAATGCCCGCGCACGGACCCCCGGCCTCCACCTGCCCACCCTGTGGACAGCCGTGCCCAAACTCCCACCTGAAGCCCAGCAGCAGGGCCAGGGCAAGCAGCAGTGCACACAGGGACACAGAGTAGCCCACAGTGTACATCACCTTGAAGCTGCCATAGGTCTTGGCAAATTTTTCCTGGAAGAGGAGGGAGCAAGTGAGGGCAGGGGCAGATGAGGGGCAGACAGGGGGGCAGGCAGGGACCCCCACACCCCTGCTGCCCAGGTCTGCCCACCTGCTCCTTTAGGTCCTCGTCATCCTGCTCACACTGTGTGGCATTACGCAGGGACTGTCCCCGTGGCCCTGTCACCCATTGTCCGTCTGGCCCACAGGTCTTGAAGACGTGTCTGTGCTTCACTGTGAGGGAGGGGATGGTGGGGTATGCTAGCCCCAGCGCCCCCGCGGGCAGCATGCACCGGCCCAGGTGTGACCGCCTGCGGCAGCACACGCACACACCGCACAGGTGTACACACTGCACAGCTGCACGTGTGCACACACCACACAGGTGCATACATGTATGAGCACACTGCACAGCTGCACGCGCACATGTGCCTCCCCGCTGTTACCTTTCTGGTACCAGGGCAGGAACCAGGGGCAGGGCACGCTGGCTGTGCTGTTGGGCATCGTGTCGGGCCAGCATGAGAACTTGTCGAAGGTGCGGTTACAGACCAGCTCTGCAGAAGGACAGGAGCTGGTGGCGCTTTGGCCTCGCCCTCTCTCTGGGTGCCAGGACCTCCGCTGGCCCCTCTGCTCTGTCCCCCATCCTGCTGGGACCCTGTGTCGGCTCCTCTGCCCCATGCCCATCTCAACAGGACCCTGTCCCCATCCCATCCAATCAGAACCCCACTGGAACCCCACAGGCACTGACCTGTGGGCGCAGGCAGGCGGCTCATGTTGCGCTGGCACTCTTCACTGTACTCCTTCCATCTCTCAACGACATTATCCGTGATCTGGGCAGAGAGACCCTGAGGGGACCAGGGAACATCACCTGTCACATGCGTCCTGCTCACAGCGGCCACCATGCTGTGCCAAGCACTGACCCCGGCTTGGGGAGAGCCATAGGCGAGTGCAGGCTAACATGCCATGCCATGCCATTCTGTGCCATGCCATGCCGTGCCATGCCATGCCATGCCATGCCGTGCCGTGCCGTGCCGTGCCGTGCCGTGCCGTGCCGTGCCATGCCATGCCATGCCATGTCTTGTGGATGGCAGGGCAGGCAGAAAGGGGCATCAGCTGCTGTACCACATGCCACGCTGAGGGGCTGCAGTGGGATGGGGTGGATCGGTGGCAGTCCTGCGTGGGTAGCGGGCTGAGCATGGGGCAGAGCACCCTCATGTGTGACAGCCCATCCTTACCTGGCAGCGGAGCAGCAGCACCAGGAAGGTGAGGAGACGTGGCTGGGACATCCCTCCTCTGGACCACATGCATGGGACACAGCGCAGGGCACACTGCTTCCTACTGGCCCTCAGCGGCTTCTCCACCCTGATGGTGACGGTCCTGGCATGTGGGCAACCCTGTGCAAGATGCCTGGTCACGGAGACTCCTGGGACAGAGCTGGAGGACATGGAGCTGGGGGCAGGTGGGGCTGGAGGGGGCTGCTCTGGCACAGAGCAAGCCGCGGTCATGATGCCTCACTCCTGTCCCCATCCTCACGCGACCCTGCCTGGTGTTCACACTCAGCTATTTGTTCGCTTGTTTTTGCACCAAGCACCTGTATTATCCTCCCCAGGATGGCACTGGGACAGTGACCATGCAGGCTCTCTGCCTTGCCAAGCCAATTTCAGCCCCTGTGTGGCTGCAGTGCAGCAGCAGTGCTGCCTCCAGACCCCCATGGAAAACCTGGGCTGGTGCCACCCCACACTGCTGTTGGGACCCGGCTGTGCATCATTGCTAAGTCCTGAGGATGCAGGATCCCCATGGCAGAAGGGACCCCTCCTCACACCCGAGCACCCTCTCAGGCAGAGGCTGGCACCTGGGCTCTTCCCGTCCCCATGGACTCTCGTGCCTCGGCCAGTAACATGGCCTGGCAGCAGAACCCACTGTGGACAGTAGTGGGCAGGGACCCACTGACAGCATGGGGGCCAGCAGGGATGGGGACACTGGCCATTAAACCACAGGGATCCTGGCTCATGGGGCTGCCGTGGCTCTAGAACAAGCTCAGCCGGGCTGTGCCCCTGTGGGTCCATCATCCCCAGCTCCAGCCAGTGACGTGGGGCCCTGCCTGACATGGTGTCCGGGTGCTCCACGGACCATGGCTCACGAGGTGCCATAATTCCCTCCATCCCCCTAAGCCGGTTATGGGGCTCCTGAGCAGGATTTCGGCTCTTCCCACAAGGGCCCATTCTGGCAGCAGCCCCATGGCATGGCACGGCTGTGTGGGGTGAGGGCAGCTGAGGTGGGGGGGATGGGATGGACAGCAGTGCCAGTGCCACTACAGGCACTATGGCATCACCTCCAGCCCCTAGGCTCCCCCTGGGCACCAGCCAGAGCGTCGTGCTTCCCGACCAGTTCTGCTCCCAGGGCTCGCTGCTCTGCCTGTGCCTATTTTTATCCCTGGGAAAGTCGTGTTTCCTCCATCCATGCAGACCCACTTGCCATGTCGCAAGTGGCTGCCGGAGAAGCTCATTAATCAGCGCATGGGGCTCCAGACGCAGCTCGGGGAGCAGGACCTGCAATGGCCTTATTTAGCCAGTCCCAGGACAGAGGGAACTGTCTCCTGGGACAGTTCTCACTGGGTGGGCTCTGTGAATAGGGACCTTTGCTGGGTGCCCACTAGCCACCTGACCATTCCAGAATTCCTGTTTTTGTCATCACCCCAGCCCCACCCCAGGATCACTGTTGCCCCACCAGCATCCCTGTCCTAGTCCCTCTCCCATCCCACCTGAGGATCTCTGTCTCTTTCCTCCCACACCTCCATGCCAGCATCCCTGTCCTTGTCCTCCTGCTAGCCTGATCCTGCCATCCCTGTGCCCCCCTCCAGCCCCACATCACCCCTACCTGTCCCACCCCACTGCCGGCCATGTCCTGGTCCCACGGGAAGATCCCAGTGCCTGCTCCTGGCCAAGCATCAGTCCCTGCCCTGGTTGGGAATGCTCCTCCAGGTCCATGGGTCACAGTGACTTGCTGCCAGCCCCTCTGCGCAGCCGAGGAACAACTTTGGGGCAGAGGTGTCGCTATTTTTAGTTGCTGCAGTGGGATTTAGCAGCAGGAAGGCCTCTGCCCTGGACTCCCCCCATCTGGCAGCCACTCCCCAGCCCTGGCCCCACCGTGGCCAAGCTGGGCAGACTGCACTGGGTGAGGGGTCCTGGCACAGGGGCCAGTCATGCTCCTCGCCCTGACACGGGTCTTCCCCCTCACCCTGCCCAGGCCCTTTGCCCCAGCTGCCTGTGGTGCTGCACAACCATGGCACCATGCCGGATCCCTGCTACCCACAGGACGAGGGGTCCCTGCAGACAGGGGGCTGTTTCCAGCAGAGACATGGGCGTGCAGAAGTAGCTGTGGACCAGCTCTCCCTGGTCTGGTGCCAATGGGCAATGGCAGAGAGGGAGCAGTGGCTCTGTGTGGTGGAACAGCAAGGTCTGGGGTGGCCGGGACCACTGGCAGCACAAGCGCCTCCCCGGAGCTGGCACTGCCCAGCAGCAGTGCCTGCAGTGCCTTGGGTAGCGGTTCTACCAGCTGGACATGCTGCGGCCCCTCTCGGCTGTGCCCTGCGTGCCAAGATGCAGCACTGCACAAGGGACCTGGCCCCACATCCTCACCACCTCCTCTCACTCGGCTGTGCCCCCAGTTAGCTCCCAGTGCCACATTCCCTGCCCTGGCACCTCATCCCCAGCTGGGGCCAGGCTTTGGGAGATCCCCCACCACACTAAGTCATGGGCAGTGGGTGGAGGGTGCTTGGCCTGTGAATTGGTGCCTCTGAGGGGCTGCAGTGCATGACAGTGGGTGTCCAGGGGACTTTTGCCCGACGCTGGTGTTGGACAACACGGTATGCTCCTGTGTCACGGTTCTGTGGCTGCTGACCCTCATGGAGCCCAGGCTGCAAACATCCAGTATGGCTCCAGTTGGAGGCATAGCCATGAAGGAGAGACCTTGTGCTGGGAGAGCAGGAACAAGGAGCCAACACTGGGATGGCTATGTGCAACACCACTGCTGGTAGCCCCCGTGCTGGGGGCCAGAGGAGTCAGACGCAGGCACCATCATCTGCCCTCAGAGTGGGGCTGTCGCTGGCGTCTGCATTTGCCTTTCCCAAGCCAGCAGTACCAACCTCTGCAGCCAGAGGAGCAAAGCAAGGACCCCCATTCCCCTTGATTGGCCCCCAGCTGACCTGCAGCTCATGGCAGCTGCCATTGGCCCCAGGGTGGTCAGGAGGTGGGGGCCAGCCTGTGCAGGGCAAATTGAGGACCTGGGTGCACTGCAGTCATGGCATTGCACCAAGACATAGGAAATGGATGGGAAAAGGCTTGTGTTGGGATTTTGCTCCCCACTGGTGGGTGTGCAGCCTCCATGCTACCCTGCAGCAGCTCTGTACCAGCATGGACCCCCGCAGCTGGCTAAGTGCCCAGAAGAGACTCTCTCCTCATCCCGCTGTGGTCAGTCTCCCCTGGGGATTTTGCCACCCCAGCCCCTCTGGCTTTGCTGCCATTGCACGTGTGAGAGAATGAGCTCCACATCTGGGATCACTGCAGCTGATAGTCACGCGGATCAGTGGCTTGGTAAAGTCTCCATAGGACACTCATGGGCATCTGCAACGTGACCTGGGAGCACCTTGGGACAGCCACAGCCCTGTACAAGTGCTGTGAGGCTAGCGCAGCCAGCCAGAGCCTGGTCCCACAGGACTCTTGCCTCCCTGGTGGGGTAGGCACCTGGCCTCCTGTGAGCACAGCCCTGCACCCAGCACAGCCCCACTGGCTTGGAGGCAGCTGTGGGGGCTGTGCAGCCTCTGGACACAGGGATTAGCCCCCTGTGTGCTAATGCGGTGCTTTCCACGGCTGGCTTGGCTTTGAGCTTGGAGCTACATGCCAGCGCGGCAGGGGCTTTGGCACTTGGCAGGGGAGGGGACGGTGCTGGGCCAGAGCTGATGCAATGCCAGTGCCAGCCTGGCCCTGCAGATGCTGCTCCACTTTCCGCCCAGGACCATGGCAAGCGGGCAAGGCTAGGGGAGACGGCCATCACAGAGAGGCCCAGGAGGTCTGTCCTGTATTGTCCCTGCCCTATGTCCGTGCCCGAAGCTTGGGGATGTTTCCTACTCCCCTTCTCCATTCTTTCCTTGAGTACTGAGTACAAGGAACTGTGGCAGCAGAGGAGCAGCTGAGCAGCCCGGAACAGTCCTTGTGCTGCAAGACTGTGACTTTGCACAGAGCTACATGATTGTGGAAGCCCTGAGCAGCGGCACACGAAGAGAGCTGACATCACCCCGCACCAGATGATGTCGGATTCTGTGTCACCTTGGACCAACAAAACCCAAACCAGCCCTGACAGTGTTTTCGTCAACAGCAGCATAGGATGCAAAGAGGACAAATGCTCTTTGCATTACCTCCACTACCACCCGGTCACCACAAGGCATGGTCAGGGGGCACCTGCACAGCTGCCCTGTACCAAAGAGGGACCATGATACAGCCTGGCAGCAGCCAAATTACCTTGCTGCCCAGCTGGCTCTGGCAAGGGGATGCTGAGCCACACAGCACCTCATCCCTGGCTCAAGGAAAGGGGTGTCTTTGTTCATCACCTTGCATGAAAACCTATGAAACACAGAAGGAAGGCACAAGAGGCATGGTGTGACACGTGTGGTTAGCATGTCACAGGGGAGGCACAGGGCTGGGAAAAGCCTAGGAAAAGGTCAGTGCAGATAGGCTAGTGCGCACACTCCCCTGCACTGAGAGCTCCACACCCGCCTCCCTGACCAGGAGATCTGCAGCCCCGAGTACAGCCAGACACCAGCCCCAGCAAGGCAGGAGGTGCTGTGGGGGGCACACATGCCCAGCCGTCCACTGGCAGCTGCTGTGCACAGGCATGTGCACTCAACCCCAATGCTGGGGCAGATAAACAAGGACAGAGCTCTGGCCATGGGGATCCAGGGCAAAGCAGGATGCAGTGGTGGAGCACAGGGGGACAGAGCAGAGCAGCCATCCCGTCTGCCCTGTGTCCGGCTTCCCCTGCCCCTGCCCTTGCCTGGCACAGCGAGGTGCATGGAGATGCTGTGCTCAGTGGCTGGTTTTAGCCCTGTGCTGCTGATCAGAGTTTGTGGTCACATTTTTTCATTAACTATTTTTAATCCACATTTTGCCTATTCTCCGTTCAGCCTTTTCTCTTTTCCCCTCTCTAGGCAACAGAACATAAAAAAAAAAAAATGCACCGCAGTGTGCAGAAAGGAGCAGGATTGGTGGGAAGCCACAGGAGCTGGCAGCTGGGGCAGCACTAACACGCTGATGAGGGGTCCTGCAGGCCCTAAATTTTCCTGCTGATGCACAGACAAAATCACAGGGGCAATCATTGAATTTGATGTGGGTCAGGACACCTGCGGCAGGCGCTGCATGCGGCAGGCGCTGCACGGGGCAGGGTGCTGTGCCGCGGGGTGCACGGCAAGGGCTGAGCAGAGCAGATGCTCCATCCTCAGCCCATCCTGTGCGAGGGGAGCAGGCTGACCCTCTCGATCCCTGCTTCCCTCACCATCCTGAGGGAAGTGCAGTGCCGGGCAGAGTGGACCTGCAGCAGCTTTGGAGATGCACTTGCAACCAGGAGGACTGCAAGGTCACATACCCGACATGTCCTGGTTAAACAAAGCCATTTACCAACACCGTGTTGACATAGCAGAGCTCGGGACAGAGTCACAAAGGGCACTAGCACCAGGCCCCCGTAATACCCAGAGAGCTTAGGGAGAGCTGAGAACTGGCAAAGTGTCGCCTGCTTCGGCCCCTCGGCAGGAGACCTACGGGCACTGCTGAGCCCACAGCAGGGAGACCACGCGTGTCCCACCCCGACTAAGGGCTGCTCCGTGAATTACTCCCAGCGCAACGGAGTTCAGCTGGTATCGATCGCTGGCCAGGGGCTCACGACAGCCAGGGCAGAGCCCAGGGGTGCTGTGAGCCTGACGGCAGCGCCCCTGCCCAGGGACGCCAGCGGCAGCGGTTGGACGGGAAGGGGGCACAGCCCTGCTGGGATCCCAGGCCCAGAACACCTGTCACCGAGGGGCTCATTTTCCCCGGGGCCGGCGCGCAGCATCGGGGCAGCTCTGGGAGCTGCTGCTCTGGGGTCCCGGGGCTCAACTCGTGGCCCCGGGGCTGCGCAGTCGTCACTCAGATCCACATCCCCGCGACGGGACATGCGACATCCCGAGCTCCGAGACCGCGGCTATGGGCGCTCCCTGCCCTCCTCCCTCCCTTCCTCGTACCTGTCGGGGCTGGACTCGCGGCGGCTCCCGAACGCATCTCGGGACCGGCGCGGACTGAGTCCGGCGCGCTCGGCGAAACTTTAGCGGAGCCGCGACGGCAGCGGCTGTGGCGGCTCAGGGGGAGGGACCGGCTCGGGGGGAGGGACCATGGCCGCAGAGCAGCGTCCCACCGCTCCGCTCCTCCCGCCGGCACGAGGGGGGCACAACTCTGTGCCCCAGCCCCGCCCGAGTGCTGGACGCTGCCCCCCGCAGCACTGGCGGTCGCTGCCGGGAGCTGCGGGAGCGCCGCCGCTTGTCCCCGCCGCTTGTCCCTGCCGCTTGGTTCCCCGTCGCCGGCTTCTCCGCCCCGCCCCACTCCCGAGCACCGGCTAGGCTCGGCGGCGGGGACAGGCGGAGTGGCGGGGGCAGCTAGACCGCGCCAGCCCCGAGGGAGCGGGCCGGGGGTCCGTTCCCCGAGAGGTTTCCCCGGTCCCAGCGCGCCGACCGCTCCTGCCGTGCCCCGAGCTGGCGGCCCCGCCACGGGAGCGCGGGCGGCTTGGACCCTCAGGGACCCGGACGGATCTCGGCCGCGCCGCCGCGAGCCGCCTCGACACCCGCGCTCCGGCCGCCGGCGGCGGTGACAGGTCGGTGTTTGCCGCCGCTGTCCCGTTGCAGGTAAACATAGCCCGGAAAGAGCAACGCACCGGGACGGGCTGGCTGGGGCCGCAGAGGGATTCGGGACAGCCCTCGGCCTGGGGGTGCCCCGTCCCGGCCTCCTGGCACGAACCCATTCAGGTCGGGCCAAGCAAAGCAGGGCGTGTTGGCCATGCCGGCCGTGGCAGCACTGGTACAGGCAGCATGTACCCCGGTAGCACACTCAGCCCAGCCCCGGCTCCCCGGAGCCCCCAGCGCTGCCTCCGTCGGGGTCCCACTCTGCGCGGCCGCCGCTGCGTGGAAGTCCCCGTAGGTGTGGGCAGAGGAGCCCGGGCACACGCTGAGGCCCGCGGGTGTCTTGCCATTGCCACGGGGTTTGGACCCATGGCTGCCCCCCTTGGAGATGGCCCCCGCACCCTTCCAGGCCCGGATGAGGGCTTTGGGGGAGGACTGACAGCCCCCAGCCCTACCTGCTGGGGGCAGAGACGTGCCCTGGGGGAGCCCCTGCAGGCAGCTGCGGGGGCCCTGGGAGAGGGCAGGGTGGGAGCAGGGGCCAGTCAGCACAGACACGGCCACAGGCTGCTGCCAGTCCCATGCTCTCTGATGCTCAAGAGATAAGCAGTGCCCTCCCGCTGCAGCTGTGGGCGCTGTGCTCACGGCTGTGTCTGGCACATGCTGTCCTGCCAGTGTGACTGCTGCAGTTCAGCAGCCACAAGGCATGTGGGGAGAGGGTACGTGCAAGGCTGGCGCAGCTGATGGGAGCCCAGCTGGAATGTCCCTGGGGGGCCACGGGGCTCCATCGATTTCCTGCTCCATGCTGGCCCTTTGCATGACACAGAGCAGCACTGGTCAGCCCCAGGAGCAATGCTGCAGGACCTGGGGGATGAGGAAGTACAGCCTGGCAGGGCAGCCCCCAGCTACTTGTGAGGAGAGGGCCCAGCTCCCTGAGCACTCACCTGCCCATGGCCTCTGCTGTGGCTGGGCACAGGCCCAGAGTGGTGATGCCAGTTAGCATCATTAGGCCTCGTTAAGGTGACGAGCTTTCACCGCTCTGCTGTGCCAGTCTGCCTCTGTTCAGTCTGCCGGAGCCCAATTAGTGTCACATCCAGGAGGCAGCTCCCGCAGAGGTGACAGGCGCCCTTGGCACAACCCGACCCTGGAGCTGCTCTCCAGTTGAGACTGGGCACAGCTTGGCACAGGCCTAGCTGTGGGGCCTGTCCACAGCTCCCTCTGCACATGGGGCCAGGGGCACTGGGCACAGAGGGGGGGTGAAGACCCCCTACTTGGCACAGTGCCAAGTGCTACCCTCTCTCAGCTCTGGGGGGCTCAGCTCCCAGCCCATGCCCTCAGCAATGAAAAGGGGGTGCCGCATCTCTCCCCTCCTAACAGGACAGCAGGCCCTGTGCACATTCACTCTTTATTATACATCAAGGTCTCAGATATTCCAGTTTTTTGATTCCTTGGGGCCAGCACACACAGGGGTGCACATGGTGGAGGGGGTGGTGCTCACAGCCCACACACACTGGGAAGTGTGGGGTGAAGGGCTGTGAGGGGTAGGGGTCTGCCCAGCCCCAAGGTGAGTGAGGCTGCAGAGTGGTGGTGGGGGATGCCCACACAGAGCCTGGATCCAGTGTGGGGTAGGTGCACTGTGGTGAGTGAGTGCTGGGTCCCTGAGCAGGCATTACCTGGCCCTGTCAGAGCCAGGCCATGTTCCCCACCATCATTGGTATGAGGCACAATCCCTGAAGAGCCCAGCAGCCAGTGGTGCTGAGGAGTTTTGGCCAAGCAGAAGCAGAGGGTGGGAGGCCAGGAGCAGGGCAGGAGGTCCAAGCTGCACTGGGGTTAGGGAGGAGCACGGGGGCTAAAGGCAGAGGGAGGACAGGGCCTTGCACACACTGCCCCAAGCCCCAGCTCCACAGTTGCAGGGTCAACAGCCCCCCCAGCCCCATGGGCTCTGTGACGAGGTACAGAGCCAGGCATCTGACCCTACTCCCTGAGACAGCACAGTCCTGCTTCTGGGGCACATCAGGGACAAGGCTGAGGGGGGGCAAGGACAGAACTCAGAGACAGTAGAGAAGGGGGAAGACAGAAAAAAAAACCCCACAAAAACCCCCAAAAGCAGAAGTGCAGAGATGGAGATGCTGAGAATGGGGGTGAGAAGAGAGGTGAGTTTGCAAGGGGGGGGTTGGCCACAGGTGCTGGCAAGGCACAGGAGTGGAGTTGAGAGGAGAGGGAATGGCACTGGCCCCAGAGAGCAGAGAGGGGTTCTGGGATCTTGGGGGTGACCCACACGCTCATCCCCCTGGGGCAAGGCAGGGTCTGGTCCCTCCGACTCAGGTGGTCACTTTGATCCCAAAATATTTGCGCAGCTGCTCCAGGAAGAGAAAGGTGAGAACAGTCTGAGGAACAAGCCGGACAGCAGCAGGAACGAAGCCCTGGAAGGGGACAGCAAGAAGGGGGAGAGTCAGTGTGTGCCTGCCACTGGTTGTCCCAGCAGCCCAGCCCTAGCAGCAGCACGGGTGGGCAGGCATGGGTCAGCACTGGCCGGGCACAGACTGTGGGCTGTGGAGCAGGCGCTGTCACACCATGGCCACCACGGTGCACACAGGTCCCAGCACATGTGCTAACCCCTCTGCTCCACACGTCAGCGCTAGCACCTGCACTACTGTTTGGGAGCTCAATGGGTGCAGCAGGGTGCACAGCTGTGGTGCCTGGGCCCAGGCTGAGTTCCATTGAGGCCAGGGCTTGCAATACCTCGGGGCCAAGCCTGGGCCGGGCAGACAAAGAAGCAGCTGGGCTGCCACAGCAGAGACTGGAAGGCCCCTTGCCCCAGGACTGTTCTGGATCACAACCTCTGCTCCCAGTTCGGCCCAGCCTGCCCCACCCCATGCACTCCCAGCCAGGTACCTTGTAGAAGGCAAGCGGTCCGAGCTTGGCAGTTTCCATGGCACAGTGGGTGACACCCTGGAGTGAGAGGGTGAGAGATGAGGTGGGAGGAGCTGGGAGGCACAGGCTGGCACATAGAGATGGGAGGACAGGCAGCAGGAAGGTGGGCAAGGTGAGCAACTCACCTGGTACTCTCCGTGGGAGTTCATCAGGCGGGTCTTGAGTACATCCAGGGGCTGGCACAGGAATGTGGCACACCCACCCTGCACAGAGTCAGCCAAGTCAGGAGACCTGGGTGCCAGCAGCTGCTGTGGTCACTGGAGAGACTCAGAGCCATGCTGGGACCCGACCTCAGGCCAGGAGCCTCCTGGAGCCACTGTGCCCAGCCCTGCTCCACCGAGCCCAGAGTGGCAGCTCTGGCAGACCCAGCCTGATACTGTGAACCTGGCTGCAGGCAAATCCAGCCCCAGCTCTGCCCCCCGGACCTCGCTCTACTCACAGCGATGAAGCTGGACAGGAAGTGAGTGAAGACATTGTCTGACAGTAATCCAGTTGCGAGAACCAGCTGCTTGGCCTGGTCATAACAGGAAAGCTGTAGAGACATGGTGAATCAGTGACATGTTCCCCTCCTTCCCACACTAGGGACCATCTTAATCCCTATCCCAGTCACCTACTGCCCAGCAGAGCTGTCCTACCTGCCCAACAGTAACAAGGGCCCCGCGGCAGGATGCCACCGATGCTCCTGAGAAGAGTTTCTTCAGGCCCTCTGCGGACAGACATATGTGGATCATCACCATTCTCTGCCATCACTCACACTCCATTACCCTGGGAGCCTCCTTCCTTGCCCAGTCTGTGTCCTCAACTCCTCACACAGCCCTGCTTGAAGCACACCGCAGCAAACAGGCTGAAGGAGTAGGGAGTCCTTCAAAACTGCACGACCTCCTCCCTGCCTTTGCTCATCCTCTGTTCCACCTGCTCCACCCTCCTGCACTTTTCTGATGCAGCTCCCAGCAGGTCACCCTTTCCCACCAAGTATGTGCAGGCTGCCAGGCCCTGCCAGACCTCGCCCAGCCCCTGCCCCAGCCAGAAGATGCGGAGATGCCAGACGCTGCATTCTCCTGGACTCCCACAGCCCCAAGGGCATCCCCCGGGCCACCTCCCTGCCCCAGCTGAGCGAACTTCCAGGGTAAGCCCTGACCCGGCACCTGCTACGACACCGGAGCAGGCCCACCCACATGGCTGGCACGGCCTCACCTTCCCGGAGGACACGGTACATGCCATCCAGGGCATGGGAATAACTGGAAGGAGCGAGAGGGGAAGAGGTCAGGGCCCGAAGCTCCCCAGCACGGCGGCAGACCCGCCGCTCCCCCTGGGCACCGGCGGCTCCCGGGGCGGCGGCCCCAGCCCAGACCCCACCGAGCGGGTGCTCGGGCCGTGCCGCCGGTGCGGTGCTGCCCCCCCGCGGCCACGCGGACCCCCGGCCCCGGGAGCGCCGATCCCTTTCGACCACCTCTACGCTGTCCAGCAGCCCCTCCAGGCCTCCCACCCCTCTGCCCCAGCGCCCCTCGCCCCGGCCGCTCACTCACTTGCGCCGCTGAGCCGGCGGCTGCTTCATGTCGTTCTGCATCCTAGAAGGCAGAGCATTGCAGGTGAGGGGGGAGCCGGTAAACCACTGTCCCCTGCAGCACTGGGGACCCCAGCACAGGGCAGTGGAATTGTGCTGCCCGTTTACAAAGGGCCAAGAAAGTTTCCTCCAGTCCCACTCCCCCTGAGGGTCACACACGGCTGGGTGCTGTCACCAAAAGGCAGAACAGCTCCGGCCATCCTGGGCAGAGCTCCTGGCCCACTGACTGTGGGGCCAGCTGCCAGGAGAGATGTCAGGAGCACCCCAGTACCACCCACCACCCCAAATGCCGTCATGCACTGGCCAAAAGCCCCAGTCATGCAGACAGAACTGACCTGACGTTCACCATGTCTGCCGGGGTCCCCACAAACCCGCCCGTGAAACCTGTGGCCAAAGAAGAGTTGGGTCAGGGGCTTATCCATCCTGAGGGAGCCAGGGCCAAGGGCCCCACTGCCTGGCTCACCTCCTGCTGCACCCAAGAGCACCTTCTGGTAGAAGGGGAGAGGCCTCTGGTTGCCTTGGCCCAGGTGGTTCTTTGCGGTCTCATAGATGCCAAAGCGAGTCAAGGAATACGTCATCTGGATGAGGGGGAAATGAGCGACTGTGTCCCTGGCACAGGGCAGCTCCTCAGCTGCAGCACGTGCTGCAGGAGCTCCACACACTCACCTGCCGACACAGTGAGGCACTGAGCCCATTGTAGAGAGCCAGAAAGCCGTCGGTGCGGATCACATGCATCGCCATCCCCATCATCCGCATCTTCACCTCCTGCTGCGTCTGCAGGTGGACCTGGGGCAGAGCGCAGCAGCATTAGCCCAGCGCTGGGCTGGGCAGGGATGGAAGCACACTGAACAGGCATGGATTTGAGCATGTGTCAGGTTAACAGCACTTTCACAGGAGCCAACAGCCATAGCTCTGGGCTCCCCACACCAGACTGGCCCAGCCTGGCGCCAGAGGGGTGGAGGCAGCGAGGGAAAGAGGAGTGCCCAGGCACGTGCCTGCAGCACCTCCCAGGCCCTGCCCTCTGCAGCCAGCCCCAAGGTGAAGGGTGGCGCCTGCTCTTCTGGGCCACCTCGGGGGCGGAGGGGTGGTGGAAGGTGTGTGTGTATGTGTGTGCGCGTGTCCAGCAGTACGTGAGTGAGCGCGTGCCCACTGTGGATCTGCTCGAAGGGTGCAGCTGGGCTGGTGAAGTCATGGTCATGCAATGCGGCAGGCCTCCAGAGCTACTTCCCCTCCTCCCCAGTGCAGGAATCACAGAGGCAGGAAGAGAACCCCACGGCCAGCCAGGCGTTCCCCTTCCTGCCTGTAGCAGCCCAACGCTTCCCACTATCACCAGGGGCAACGGCAACAGGCATGGAAGCTGGCTGGGACAGGGGAGTCGTGTCGGCTGGTGCTGGAGCATGCTTCGAGTGCTGCAGGGACCACGTGTGGGTCAAAGGCCCCAGGAGATAAGGAGAGCAAAGGGCCGCTGTCAGGGGACCAGGCCCAGCTCCCACTACAGAAGCAGTGGCACAGCTGGGTCGTGAGACACACTGCAGGACGCTGGGAACAGCCACTGTCTCCCATATGGGGCAGCGGCAGGGGTGCAGGGGCCTGCTTGCAATCTCCACAGGAGGATTTTGGACGTCAGGGACCAGAGCTTGTGGCTGTTCACAGCCTGGATCAGATGAAGCAGGCAGGGCAGGCAGAGCCATACAGGGACACGGTCGGCTGCCTGCAGTCCTAGGTCTGCAGGAAGGGCAGGTGGGCAGGCAAGGGATGGACTGGCCAGGCTGTGGTCACTGCTGGTCGCTGCAGGGCCAGCAGCCCGTGGGTGGCCAGTGGCTGCACGGAGTTGGCCTAAGGGCACAAGCACTCTCCAGGCAGGCTGGCCAGGGCCTCTCCCTGGGGCCAAGGTCCAGAGGTGCAGTGAAGTGCCCTTCGTCCCTTGCCCTGCCAGACCCTGAGGCCTCTTGTGCCTCCCCAGGCCTGGCGCCAGCCTCTGCTGTGAGGGAACTCTTGGCCAAAGGCAGGTCTGTATTCAATATTCAGGAGTGAACCCTCTGGCAAGAACAGCCAGCTAGGCTGTGCTGCTGGCAGCTGCAGGAATGCAGGGGCTGCACATCCACACAGGACAGCATGGGGATGGCAGCCCAAACGTCACAGACATCACGCTGGCTCAGAGGCAGACCGAGAGGCAGGTGCCAGACTAATTCCCTTTCTTAGCACCTTGCCAGGGCACCCCACACAAGCTCCCACGGGTTGGCAGCCACCTCCACTGGGCAGACAGGGCCAGCTGGACAAGGCGACAGGCCGAGCGCTGGGGAGGTGGCATCGCCCTGCCAGGGCTGGCTCCTCTCCTGGGCCTGGGCCATCTTCCTCTCTCTCCATGCCATGGGGTGGGAAGGGGCTGTCTGTCCCAGCCTCACCTATAGGCATGGCCCCGGGAAGGGCAGGCCCTGTCCTGGGCTGCCTCTTCCCTCCCCCTCCGCAGCCTACTCCTCTGCCAGGCTCGTCGCCACTTGGCCGGCACACAAGGCTCTGGGCAGCGCTGGCATTCACCCCATCCGTGGGTGCTGGCAGCACTGGGCTGCGCGCGGCGCTCTTTGTGCGGGAGCAGGCATGCCAGGTCATCTGCGGCGCCTAGGTGACATCTTGGCCGGAGGGCTCAGAGCCCAGTGGGCCAGTGTCCAACACTGCTGGCCCCAGAGCCACTGCCATATCCAGGCAGGGCTGGCCAAGGCATCCTCCACAGCTCCTAGAACTAGCACCCCGAGCTCCCCAGATCCCTCACCCACATATCTGCCCATGCCCCTGGGCTGGGTCTTGTGACCCCTCAGCCATGTACCTGTGCAGCCACGAATCAGCTCCTCAGAATCAGCCCCCAGCAGCTATTTCCCCAGACCTCTATAGCTGCTCTCCAGCTCCCTCAGTTGCTCTGGGACCCTCACAGCCATTCCCTATCCCTTCACAACCGTTCCAGTACCCTCAGGCCTGCTTCCCAGAACCCCAGAGCAGCTCCCCATCCCCTCGAAGTCGCTCCAGGACCCTCACAGCCACCCTCTCCCCTCCTCTGGCAGCCAATCCCCAGTACCTCAGAGCCAGTCCTTCAGCTGCTCTGCAATCTCAGAGCAGCTCCTCATCCCCTCACAGCCACTCCGGGACCCTCACAGTCACTCCCAGTCTGCCCCGAGGCACTTCCCAACCCCTCAAAGCTGCTCTGGGACCCTCACAGCCGCACCCCCCACAGCCAGGTCCCTCACAACCGGTCCCGCAGCCACTCCGGGACCCTCAGACCTGCTCCCCGTCCCCTCGCAGCCGCTCCCCCCACTGCAGCCCAGTCCCTCACAGCTGGTCCCGCAGCCGGTCCCGGGACCCTCGGAGCGCCTCCCCATCCCCTCACAGCTACTTCCAGTCCTCCAAAGCCGCTCCAGGACCCTCAGACCTACTACCCGCTCCATCCCAGCCTCTCCAGGACCCCTACAACCAGTCCCAACTCTCCTTAACCTCCTCCCCATCCTCTCACACCCTCTCCGGGACCCTCACAACCACTACCAACCTCTCTAACCGTCCCCCCAACCCCTCACCACTACCAGCCCCCCATAACCGTCTCCCCATCCCCTCACAGCCCCCCCAAACCACCGCAATCATTCACAGCCGCTTCGCGCTTCTCACATTCACCCTCCATCCCCCTGAACGGCCTCCCCACGCCGTCAGAGCCGCCCCTCGGCGTGTCCCCTGTTCACCTTCAGCAGATCCAAGGGGTGGGTGCAGCAGGCGGCCCCGGACGACGCGAGGCCGCCGAAGTACCAGCGCGAAACGCGCCGCTCCGCCATGGGCACTGCTTCTGCCAGAAGCCACGCCCTCACCGGGGCAAGACCACGCCCCCTTCCGTTAAGCCACGCCCCCTCCCGGTACCGGAAGAGGGTGGGGCGGGCCCGGGGCTCGCATCTCCGAGCCTGCAGCGAACGCGGCAACCGCAGGCTCCGGAATCCTCGTTCCCACCCTACACACGTCTCCATTTCCAGCCCGTGGAAGTGGCTTCTTTCCGTTAATAATTAACAGGGGTTAATTAATGGGGAGGTGAAGCCATCAGCAAAACGCACAGTGATGCACAGGCACAAACGGCAGCGTTACCAGCGTGCACACACTGAGTGCAGGAATAATCAGCAGCTCCAGAATACTCTTTCCCACCCTGCGCACACCTCCACAACCTGTGGAAGCGTGTTCTTCTCGTTAATAATTAACAGAGAGGTGAGACCATCAGCAAAAGGCAGTGTAAGGAGGTGGGTGATGCGCTGGTACAAACTTCCAGTACCTGAAGGGACCCTACAAGAAAGATGGAGAGAGACTACTTACAAGAGCATGTAGTGACAGGACAAGGGGGAATGGCTTCAAACTCAGAGCAGGTTTAGATTAGATATTTGGAAGAAATTTTTGGCTGTGAGGGTGGTGAGGCCCTGGCACAGGCTGCCCAGAGAAGCTGTGGCTGCCCCATCCCTGGAAGAGTTCAAGGCCAAGGCAGATGAGGCTTGGAGCAACCTGGCCTAGTGGAAGGTGTCCCTGCCCATAGGCAAGGGGCTGGAATGAGATGATCTTTCAAGGTCCCTTCCACCCTAAACCACTCTGATTCCATGAAATGGGGAGCATGGGGATAATCGGCACTTGAGAAAATGAACCATTTTACAGGTTTTTTTGGATATTTATAAGGTAGAGTTCATGGTGATGGCAGGAAGTAGCGGCTCCGCCAAACCATACAGCATTCTTCGGGAGAGTACTCCCAGTGTGCCACATGCACTCGGAAAGGTCCGGAGCCTGGCTTGGGCAGCAGCTGTAGCACCAGTCTCTCCATGGTGAGACTACTCCAGAACAACAGTCCCTCCTGCAGCCTCTAGCGCTGCTTTGATCTTCTCTGCTTCCTCCTTTGAGGCGTTCGCCTTGATGTCCTGTGGAAGGGACTCCACCAGCTTCTTTGCCTGCGAGAGGGACAAAGTACGAGGCTTGTAAACTGGCTTTCACTAAATGGATTATTGGATTTAGAGCCATGATCCTGACCTCCGCTTAAGCCAACCATGGAAACTCAACGACCAGTACAAACCCCAAGACTTACACTTGAACTATGGCACGTCCCACCAGAAGGCAGCTAAACCTGACTGCAAGCGATGGCACGTCTGCTGGGAAACCTTTTCCAGCGATTCACTGCTCTTAAATTCCTTCCACCATGTGCATGGTGCTCCCAGATATGCACCCCAGCCTGCATAAGTGTGGGTGCAGGCAGAGCCCCATGCAGTGACCTGCTGAGGCAGTGTCCGCCTGGCGCTGGGCTGGCTCTGCTCAATGCCAAAGTTTTGGTTCACATACTTGTACCAGCAGGAGGGGAGGCCAGTGCAGGGTTTGGACACAGCTGCACCGGCTAAAACAGAGCTCCAGCACAGACTACTTGACAACACAGTATTTTGACATTTTAGAGACTTTTAAAGCAAAAGTACTTCTACTAAGCAGCACTGCAATACTTAAGGCAAGCTGAAAAACTGCTGAGCTAATTTAAAGAATTTACTGCAGTGCTGCTATAGAGAAGGAAGCGAGCCCAGGGGGACAAACACTTGCTGCTCTTAAACGCAGCAGCTCTCTGCCACAGCACTGCAGGGGTTTAGCACCCACCAGACTGGCCACTGTGCTGCCAGAAAGGTTTTGTCCTTTTGATTCCTGCTGGGTTAAATGCCTACATATCTGTGGTAGCAGAAAAATGCTTTTTTTGCTGGGGTTAGAAAGCACAGATGTGTGGGAAGCAATGCCTTTGCTCACCAGGCCAGGATTTGGACAGGAGTCTGTTCAGGCTGACTGCAATGAGGACAGGCAACACAACACAGATTATTAATTTCTGAACCCTGCACACCAAGGTGTGACTCCATTCTAAAGCAGCCCCAGTCAAGAGAAGCAGCTGTTCCTGTCAGTGGGAAGAAGAGCAGAGCCCAAGCCAAGTGGGACCCACGTAGCAGCCACCATGGGGCAGAGGCAGCAAGCTTCCAATCCAGCTAGAGCCCAGGGCTGGTGGTGACAAAGGGTCACCATCTGCTGGGCAGCTCCCAACGAGCTTCCTGAGATGCAGCCAGCCTTGGTCTGGTGTGTGCTGATCACGCACCCGTCTCATCACGCAGTTGTTGCCACAGGACTGATGTTTGGGTCCCAACAGTGCCCAAAGTAATTGCTAGCTATGCTTCCCCCCATACTATCAGCAGCCCTACAGGCCATGGGCAGATCCCCCTGCAAACCTCGTTAAAAACACCTTGACTGGATGGCAGTAAAATTTACAACAGAAGTGCTTCGGCTCCACTTTGAACACAACCTCTGCAGGTAGAACCTCCACAACTGTTTGTGTTGCATGTGTGTTTCACCCGAAGGGCTGGGCTTGGGTACATCACACTTGAGTTTGCCTGCAGTAACTGGCACCTATGAACAGCTCATCCAGCAGGTGCCACATGCAAAGCCAAGCTCACTTAGCATCAGCTCTGCAGTTAATTATCTGCTGATTGTGTCCATTACAGGGTTTGGTATTTTCATGTTTGCTTGGGACCAATACTAGACAAACAACTTCCAGAGGAACCACACTGACAGTCAGGTAATTATCCCCGTGGGACAGCCAAACTTGTACCTGAGCCACTGACTTTCTCTGCTGGCTTTGCAATGCAGAAGATTATATGCAAACACTTCTGCTTTCCCGGGCTGCAATAGGAGCAGACACTGCAATGCTCAATGTTGCAGCTGGAACACTGGAAAGTGCTACTATTGACCCCAGGATATGGAAGCATGACCCTGTGGAGAAGTGCAGCACGTTACAGGCTTCAGCAGTAGCAGCTTCATCACCCAACACGCTGAGCCCACGTCCCAGGTCCAAGGCCTGAGCTCAGACACTGCCCAGGGCTGAGGCCTGTCTCCTCCAAGGAAAGAAGCAGCACCACCTATAAAATGAAGGGCCTGAAAAGAGCTGGAAGCCTGGACTGCAAGATGTGTGAATTAGAGAAGCTCACTTAACTTCAGAAATACATTGGCTTTGGGAAGGCAAGCCAAACTCAGCTGTAGCAAGGGATGCCGGCTCCTCCTGAGCTCTGCAAGAAAGCTCACAGCAGCTGTCAGGTTTGGAGAAGCTGAGGCTGGCACGGACGTCTCTGAGTCCTTTGCTCTGAGCCTCCTCCTTCATCCCCCTGCTTCTGACAAGGAAAAATGCCAGACAAAGGTGCAAGCAAATCCTGTTCCCCACATCTCTGCACTGAGATGCACATAGGAAGACTGTGCTTCTGAACGCACAAATCCAGGTTGCCTTTCAACAGAGTGCCGAGGCTGCTGGACCTGCGGGCAACACACCAGAGCCTGGAGCAGCACCTCCTCACCTGCACGAGGTTCACTCCTGGCACGAAGTTCTTCACCTCCTTGATCAGCTTCACCTTGTCAGTAGCCTTCAGCTCCGTCAGCCGGACGGTAAAATGAGTTTTCTCCTTCTTGAGCGGGACCACCTCCTCCTCCTCCTGGAAGCAGCCGGAGCGCGGTGAAGCCCTGCGGCCTCGCCTACCGGCCTCGCCCGACCCCGCCCGTGTGGTCCCTGGGGCCCCGCTCCCACCCCTCCCAGAGCGCCCAGTACCTGCGGAGCCGCCTGGGCGGGCAGGAGGGAGGCGGCGGCCGCCGCGGGCATCACCGCCACGTCCGGGATCTTCAGCGTCTCCTGCGGGAAGAGCAGCAGCACCAACGGCAGGTCAGGCGGCGCACGCGGCCAGGCCGGGGTGAGCCGGGCCAGGCCGGGACACCCCCACACCCACCTTGAGCAGCGCGTTGAGATCGGCCACCTCCAGCAGCGTCAGCCCCGCGATGTCCCGCACCAGCTGCCGCACCTTGGGCGAGTACTCCTTGGCGGCCGTGTCCAGCGGCGCCCCGGCCAGCGCCTCCGAGCGCCGCGCGGGGCCGGTGCCGAGGGCCCGCAGCCCGGCGGGGGGA
>VWPU01024876.1:0-12191 GCA_013398955.1 Callaeas wilsoni | reverse complement strand
CGGCAGCAGCCCCAGCCCCAGGATGCCCTGCCCAGCCCCGGCGCCGCCGGTGCTCTGCGAGAGGCGGAGCGGCGGCAGCGGGCGGCGGGGATGGATGCGGTCCCGTGGCACTGGCGCGACTGCTGCTGGCGGCGGCAGAGGCTGCGCAGGTGGCGGTGGGCGCTGGCGGCCTGGCTGCTGGGCGCCGCCGCCGCGCTCGCCCTGTACTCGGCGCTGCCCGAGCCGGCCCGGGCGGACGGCGAGGCAGTGACCGTGCTGCTGTGGTGGGAGCCCTTCGGCCGCCCGGGGCACTTACCCGACTGCCAGCGGCGCTACAACATCAGCGGCTGCCGTCTCAGCGCTGACCGCAGCCGGTTCGGCGAGGCGCAGGCGGTGCTGTTCCACCACCGCGACCTGGCGCGGCACGGCGCCGCAGGGCTGCCCCGAGGGTCCCCGCCGCGGCCCCCGCGGCAGCGCTGGGTGTGGATGAACTTCGAGTCGCCGTCGCACTCTGCCGGTCTGCGAGGGCTGGCCGGGCTCTTCAACTGGACCATGTCCTACCGCCGCGACTCCGACGTGTTTGTGCCCTACGGGTACCTCTACGTTCCGCCGGCGCCCCGGCCCTTCGTTCTGCCCCGCAAGACGCGGCTCGTGGCCTGGGTCATCAGCAACTGGAACGAGGAGCACGCCCGGGTGCGCTACTACCGCCAGCTGAAGGAGCACCTGCCCATCGACGTGTACGGGGCACGGGGGCTGGCGCTGGCTGAGGGCAGCCTGGTGGAGACCGTCTCAGCCTACAAGTTCTACCTGGCCTTCGAGAACTCCCAGCACACCGACTACATCACCGAGAAGCTCTGGAGAAACGCTTTCTCCGCCAGCGCCGTGCCCGTCGTCCTCGGGCCCCGCAGGGCCAACTACGAGCGCTTCATGCCGCCCGATTCCTTCATCCACGTTGACGACTTCTCCAGCCCGCGGCTGCTGGCCACCTACCTGAAATTCCTCGATAAAAACAAACCAAACTACAGGCAATACTTTGCCTGGAGGAAGAAGTACGAAGTCCATGTCACCTCGTTCTGGGATGAGCATTTCTGTAAGGTCTGCGAGGCTGTTAGGATGGCTGGGAATCAAATCAAGACTGTTCAAAATCTGGCCAGCTGGTTTGAAAGCTGATGTTCCTGGCGGGTGAGGCTTGCCTGGACAGCCTGGCCCAACGTCAAGGTGTAGGGAACGATGGGTCCCACAGAGATCATTAGCCAAGGTAGTCAGCATTAGCCACAGAAGACTGGCATCAGTGAGAGAAGCATACAGGTACAGGAAACGAGCTGTGAAAAGCCTACAAAAGGAAGATTTTTATTAAAGAGAAAATTATGAAAGTACAAAGCGACATTATGCCAGATGATTCCTAAAGAGCAAAGTTAAATTTCCAAAAGTTGCACAGTTACAGAACTTTTAAAGTTCCGCACAGCTCAACATAAATATCTGATGCCAAGTTCTTCAGCTGCACAGCTGAAACCAATTTTGGCAGCTATGGCAACTTCCTGGAGCGTGAAACTTTCCTCTGCTCACAGAAGATACATGTTCAGTGCTGGTTTTCTGTAATACTAAGACAAAAAATGTTTTTAACTGATTTTTATGCGTGTGAAGGCTATTTACAGACAGATTCTGAGCCGCAAGTGTTGAATGTAAGAATGTTATGATACAGTAGCACCTTTTAGAAATGCTTGGAATTGCAGCAGCCCTCTAATAATGCTTTGAATCAAATAATTGTTCAATTTAGGAAAAAGCATATGGAGGGGACTGAATCTGAGTGGACAAACAGCTCAGATGATGTGAAGTATTTCTCCTACTACCTACTGAAACCATAGGCACGTTTGTCCTGTATGAGAGTCGAACTTTAAGTACAGGAAAACACAGACTGTAAGGAAGAAAGTTGGAACACTTCCACCCTCCCTTTATTCAGGAATTAGAAAATGTTTACAGGTATCTGTGTGTTTTTCTCTGCAAAATTACTGCCATACAGGAAAATGCAGGGAAGGGCTCAAAATGGCAGGGGTTTTATTACTGTATTGAATATTTATACAGAAAGGCTAACTTATTTCTCAAGTATCAGTAGACAGTGCTGTTGTGTAGCAGCTGTTTTGGTTTATGGCATGCATTTTTAAAAATTCTTCTGGGGGACAGACTAGTCAGAATGCTATTTTGTTGTTTGTAAAATAGTAATTACCAAAAAAACCCCAAACTCCTAAATCACTCCCATTCAAAAAGAAAATTACTGTAGAGAATAAGATCTACACTGTTGGTAAAATACAGGTTGTGTGAGGAAAGAATATAAAAAGGGAAGGATTTACTATTTTCCCTTCCTTTGGTTTTCAGGTCTTTTTCTGGCTCAGTTTTTTAATCAATAAATAGGTTCTTAAGGTAGAACTTCCTTTGCTCAGTGCTTGTCAGGAACATTTATAGTAGTTATTCCCTTTTAGACTCCCACATTTTGCTGGAGACATCCTAGTAGTCTATGTGTCATTACTTTTTGGTTACATGTAATCTTGCTCAGAGAAAGCGAAGTTTCAGAAAGAAACTTCAGTTACAATTGCATATCCTTGCCAAGCTGAGCCTCCCTGTCTTCTGCAGTTATGAAGTTTGCTGGCAGAAGAATGACAACCTACAAGAGACGTGCCCAAATGAATAAAGTATTCATTCCGCTCCTTTTTAAGGAGCTGGATGTTCAATGGAATTACTCAGAGACTTCATTCAGAATAAAATCATGGGCACAGAACAGGTGGGAAAAGAAGAAAGTCAGTTGCAGATGAAAGATGGGCATCAGAACAGGTGACTTCACTGGCACCTGTGAGTCATATTTAGGTTAGGAAAGGATTAGATTTGATTTAAGCAGTATGGGATGTTGGATGAGTGCTTTTAAGATGTATGAGCTGGCAGTCTACTGTAATTTATTTCTAGTTAGATGTTCCCCAGGATTAGGTAAGCATGGAACCAAGAAATATTGGAAAAAAACTAATAATAATGAAGTTCATTAATAATTTGCACAGTTTTACCAGTTCAGATCTTGCAGGCTTCTGCAATTATTCCTTTCTGCTTTTGTGCAAGGAGGGATGGCTGACAGTACTTGACGAATCTTTCCGTTGTCAGTGCCAGAGTTGCTGTAGAATATTTATTGGGAAGGGAGTGAAAATAATCTATGCAATGTGGGGTGTACTAGGCATGATTCCTAAAGCTGCACTTTCACTTCAAGAGGTATAAAGTGATTGTTTAAAGTAAAAGCGTGTTCTTCATGGCATGGTCATCTGTTTCTCTACCAGTAGTTACTACTGCCATAATACTGGGTTTGATATTTTTATAACTCCAGTTTATGTATAGCATTAACAGTAATACCTAAGTGTTGGCATGATAGGTTCTCTCTCTCCCTTTGAATTTATAATTTTTTTTCTGTTCAGTTTGTATCAGAGTTCATATAATTGTATACAAAAACCCAACCTGGTAAGTGATGAAAAAATATTTAAGATTGCATTACTTTTTATCAGTCTGCTGAAACTAGTGCATTTTTTTCAGTCCTCCTAATTTTTTTGGCATTTTGTGGAAGTTTCCAGGCACACAGTTCTTCTGTGTAATCATTAGTAATGCCACAGGCAGAAGATCAGGCTACAGGAGCACAGGAATTTCCAGAGATCACAAACGTTAATTTTTTTTTCTCAGCCTCTCTAAAAAAAAGGGTTGAAATCTTTGAGGAAATATTTTTGTAAAATTCAAGAAAGAGCTACAAAGCAATTAAAGCATCATTTGTGTCAAGTGATCAGAATTGCACAGTATTTGTAAATTGTGCATTTAGGATTTTCAAGAACTATATGGTGAAAACTGCAGATTTGTAGTAATTATTGCAGAGCACTTGCATTGGGAGAAGAGAAGCCTTTCCTGATTTCATCATTCTTACATGGGTGTTGCAAGCTCGTTGCTTTCCATTTGGGAGGAAACTCAGCCCAGGCCTACCGCTGCTGAAGTCAGTATTACAGCATTTCTATGAATCTCTTGTTTTTGGCTCATCCACACCACGAGCTATAGTGTACTATAGTTACAGGCAAAGGACCGGCTTTTGGAATGCACTTCATAGAGCTCCAGTTCAATGATAAATGCAAAGTTTGCCTGAGCGGATTGGTTTGTACACTGGGTACCAGACTCCACAAGGCATTGCAGATGATGTATACAATCCAGCTGTAAAAATGGAGGAAAGTTATTTTCTATTTTAAGTATTGAAAAAGTTTTTATTCCATGCCTTAAAATATTTGGGTGGAGGGAGAGAAAGGAAGATCATTATCTTCTGGGTTTATGAGGAGAAGAATTACCATTACTTTTGGATCATGATATAAATGGAACAGAGAATCATGTGATGCCTCAAATTACATATTGTATCTCAGGGAATTTTATATTGTAAGGTGTCTTGATCTTCATAGAATGAAGTAACTTTATATTAATTATATAGATTGAAACTCAATAAAATTAAGGGAAGTAGTGCAAAACAACCCTATTTTTTTATTCTGTTGTCTGTCTTATGAAGGCTGAAGAAAACTGCTTTTTAAAGAGAATGAATGTCTTTCCATGTTTGTTTAATAAATAAAAGTGGCTGATTGTTCTCAAAGGAGTCAGACCATCTGAGGTTTGGCATGAAACCTGGTTCTGCCAGGAGAAAAATATTTTCATAGGAGAGGCTGTGTGGAGTTATTTTCTATATGAAAAGGTGCATTTATTGAAGTTGGGTGTTGGAAAAATGTCATTTCAAACAAAATGAAAAAACAAACTTTCACTTGACCTACAGAAAATTTGAATGTGGTTGGATTCTTTTTGCCCCCCTTAAATTTCAAAATGAGACTATGTTTATTTTGGTATTCAGCATGTAGTGCTACATATACCTTTTTAGCTACAGCTTTTTTCATGATTGTTCATGGTTGTCCTCAACTAAGCAACAAAAGACCAAGGGCCAAAAGCTCTTTTCTCTAAGCTTGTGTTAATGCTGATTACTGCAGAAATGATGGCTTACCCCTCTCTTTACTCATCTTCTGTACAGCTTGGTGCACAGTATTGAGAAAGCATTTCTGAAAATTCCTGCCTAGCCAGGCTAGGGTTAGAGCTACCATCCTTGCTTTTCCCCCTAAGGTGATTGATGATGTATCATTATCACATTTAACTTTTCTAAGTAGAGCTTAAACTGACTGCTTGCTTACTTCTACCTGAGAGGGGGAAGCATTTTTTTGCTCATTTTCCAGATGGCACTGAGCACTGGGTTGGGGAAACTGGTGCAAATATTTTTCTGACAAATATTGCGTGCCATTTGTTCAATCTTTTTTGGTGACTCTTAAGTGAGTTATGCCTGATTACACTCACACAGCTCTCTTATCCAACAGTCATATAAAATGGTGTTTGTTTTAAGAGAGTAAATAACCCTTTGTAGGGTGCACAGAGCTGACTCAATCTAAAATCTATTGACGAGAACACAGTGACAATGTGGATTTAAGTGGTGTTTAACTAAAGATAACTCAGGATCCAAGTATAACAGCCTGTTTTTAATCAGTAAGAGAAAGTCATTACTTGAATAACTTGCCTGTAACCAGTGTGGTTTATGTAAAGCAACTTGGTTTAATGGTTTGCATAATTATATATTTTCTTCTGTGTGGTCATTTAGAAAACAATACCCAAGGCCAGAATTTCTATGTCTTCTTTGCATTCTGCAGATTTTTTTTTTTTAATGGTCTTGAGCTAAATACTTAAGCTTAATTTTGACACAATGGCAGCTGTTCCTGAGAGTCTCACCCCAAAGATTATCTGAGATAAAAAAGTCGAACCTGTTTTTCAGCAGTGCTTTGAGAGCTGCAGGGATTTCTCACTGCCGGCGCTAAAGGTGCTCAATGCGTTCAGGAAGCATCAAGAAGCTATGACCCCCTTTTAATTGAAAAATTTTCTCTAAAGGAGTACATACTTCTCTGAATTCCTTCAATGGTTTTAGGTCCTTATAATTGCATGGTTTTAATTTTTGCAACAGAATTAAAATTGGACTTTATTTCAGGAATGCTCAATATTTTAATAATATTCTTTTAATAACTATGAAAAATGGTCCCAAATTTGGAATTTGAATTCTTCTCTATTTATCAAAACATCTTTGGAAGTTAATCAGCCCACAAGTTGGCTGTGTGCATTATGGAAGAAAATTCCGCACTTGCATCCTTGAATTTGCCATTGATGTAAAAGATGCTGTAGATATTTTGGATTATGAGAAGCTCAGTCCAGGAAAACACAGAACATTAGGAATGCCCAAGTTGTGGCCTACTATGGCTCCAAGATCCTGATCACACAAATGCTTGTGACTGGAAATTGGCCATCTTGCTTTTAAGCAGAAGGCAGAAAGATGATTGCAAATAGAAAGCAGAGATTATCGGATTGTGAATATATTTTGGTGCATTTGTAATGCTGCCAAATAACTTTGTGTAGTATAAAGATGACTGATTTATTTGAAGCAAGCACAACAGGACTTCATGAAATATAGCAAAATAATTGTCCTAAAGGCAAAGTTGGATTCAAAATGGAAAAATGATACTGAAATTTTAAAAAAAAAAAAAAGCATGCAATTGGCAGAAAGCATGGATAGACATTTTAAATTGTTAACTGGGAACAAACAGAGAATGTTCTTGGATCTGCTGACTCTAGCCCAAACTGAAACCAGAAAACATAGGTTCAGAGTCATGCTGGTGCTCATGCTTATGTTTACTTCTGAATAGGAATGGCCTTGTGAAATTAAGGCAGAACTCTGAATATTTTTATTCCCCTTCTAGTCCCAAGTGTATGTTTTGCTTGCCTTATTGCTGGTTTCCCTTCTCTGTCATTCACATGTTGCTCCTCAAATATGCACAGATGTGAGGCTTTAATGTCTTCTCACTTTAGAGAAGGAGAGCTAAGAGGAGATAAAATAATATATGGATGTTTGCTGAGAATTTTGGTTGTATTTTGCAAAAATTATGGGGTAAGTTCAAGTAAGTAGTACAGGCTGAATACAAATCAGAGAAGCATGTTTTATAGCAGTATCTTGTTGGAGACCCTAGCCTGGTCTGAAACATCTCATCACATTTTAAGGCTGAGACTTTATACTGTGAGTTTTCAATTTAGTGGTGAAGATTATTGTAAAATGTATCCCCACATAGTCCCACAGATGTATTATCTCAGAATCAAAGAATCATAGAGATGGACTATGAACAGAGACACTTCATTCAGAATGTCTGTGCTGTGGAAAAATTTGTCAGGTTAGTTAGAGCAGAACTTGTCCTGAGGCTCTGAGATCTTGTCCTTCAGGTGCTGATAAAGCATATTAATGAGAATCCTTAATAAAAAAAAACCACATTCACCACACTGTCTGTAACAGTGTCTGTGGTGAAAAATATTTTTTGTGCTGTCTTTACAGTTGAGTAATTTTTGTTGCTACTACTAAAGTATTTATGAAAGTGAGGATTAATCCACAGGAGTTGTTGAGTTTTCAGTAAAGAATTTTTTATGGGACTACTGATACAGAGGAGATGAAATTGGGTCTCCTGCTCAGAGTCAAGGAAAGAGGCATTCTGGAGCAGCCCAAAGGCACCCCCACTGCAGATAGTATGAATGAGTAGCAGACCTGGGCTTGACTCTGTGTAGGAGATGGAGAAGATAAAGAAAGGTCACCAAAGCAGTGGGGTTTTTTTAAAGTTACTGAAGTACTTCGAACCCCATTGCCTAAAGCATTTGAGAAATGCAAGGAACTTCACAACAGAACACAAAAGGAGACTCTTTTGGTGACAGGCATAGACATTGCCATAGTCTGAAAATGTTCCCACGGCTAAAAGCTGTGGAAACAAGCCAGAAAGGCCATAAGCTTTTTCCCAGGTAAGCAGCCAGACAAGAGCAGAAGAAAGCAAGGACATCACCAAGGCTGTAAAAGAAATGTGTTAAAGTTCACAGCAGCCTCACTGGCAACTCCAGGGACCTGACAGGACAGGGGCTAGGGGAGGGTTCCTCTTGGATTTCGCATCTGGGAGTAATTTTACCCTGAGCATAGATGCAAGGTACGTGATCCTTTCCCCTGGGTTGAGTATCATCATTAGGACCATCGGGGCACTGAGGAACAAGTTAAGGTAATCTCCAGTGTTTCAGAAGAAAGATGAATCTCTCTCCTCCACTAGTAGGTGTGTGAGGCAGAGGCATAAGCTACATTCCTTGCACTGCTTAATGACTTGTGACATATTGTGGGAAAAATCTTTTCCCCAACTTTGCTTCAAGGGCAGAAGTGGTTTTAGCCAACCATTTTTCATAACCAATGGTCTTAAAACTTGACAAGCTCTCACAACAACTGTCCAACATCTCCAGCTGGCTGAGCTATGGACTCTAAACAGTGTCTACTGGCTGTGGGACAGCTAGACATGCTATTTAGGCATCTAAATAGGCTTTTTATAGCTTAAAATGCTTGTATCTTCCTTTTGCTCTAGTGGTTGATGTGTCTTCCTGTGCACTTACTTGTCACATTTCTGCTGTGGATCAACTTCCACATCTTGCTCTCATTTCCCTCTTGGTGGGCTGCTGGCCAGCTCAGCTGCTTGGCAGGTTAACTTGGTCTGGTGGGTTTTGATACTTAACAGAAAAGTAGCATCATGAAACAACAGGTATGTATGTGGTTTTCTGTTTTGGTGGCCTTTTGGGATTGTGGGTAGTCAGGCTGGGGACTGTGGCTGGGCAAAGAAGGAAAGTGAAATGAAGAACTGAATGATGTATCTTCTTGCTTTAACTAAAGCTAATTAAACCCAAAGAACATAAGAGCTTCTAGAAGATAAGTGTCTCTAAAAGCCAAATTGAGGGAATTCTGTCTATCTGCTCTGTCATGTTCCCCATGACAGTGGTAGAAATGGGGATGGAGAAATCTCCATTTCTAATTTTCTGAACAGCTGCTTCTCTACAAATTCAGATTTGATCCTTGACTTCCTCAGAGCACTCCCTCATCTTGTGCTGTAAGTTGTTCACCTGCTTGATCCCACTAAACTGCAAGAGGATCTGGACTGTTTTAACCTGCCCTTGAGGCTATCTGCTTTCCTCTGGCAGATATGTAGGGGCCGGAGGGGACAGTGAGCTCTGTGTGTGAGTGCTGGCGTATCAGATCCCATGCTCACATCTACCTGGGGGATGCAGAGACAGACCTGACCATACTGTTCAGCTCCTCCCATGTCTCCCTATGCCCCTGCATCTTGTAACTTGTCTTAATACTTGAGCAGTGTTACTTGTGGCTATGCTGGCTTTGCACAGAAAAACCGTGAGTACAACAGCAGATCATATCTTGGCACCACATCCTCAATCAGGCCCACAGGCCAAACCCACAAAGTGGCCTGGGTATCTCTAGGCACACCCTTGATGAGGCATTGGGTACTTCAGAAAGACTGATATCTAGGCCATATCTCGTGCGTTTTCTCGTTAATAACTTCATTTATTTTGCAATGCTACTTTAAGAAGGCAGAGTGTTATACTGGCCAAAGAGAAAGTAGTCTGCTTTTTTTTTCCCCCTGATGTTAACTCCTGGAGTATGTGCAGGCTGCCAAAAAATTCTGGTTGCTTGGGATATTGTGCAGCCAGATATGGCTTGTATTGTTCTGTCAACATCCATGTATCCTGTGGATTTCACAAGCGGTTTTGGAGTACATAAAGTGTCATCAGCTCTTATGCAAATTTCTGCTTCTTATCGGCCTAGACCACAGTATGTGCTAGGAAGCCAGTGGTTGGAGCAGGACTTTTAAAAATAGATAAGTTTCTCTATGTCGTGTCCATCTCTCTTGGTCTAGATTGGGATCCGTGTTTTAAACCATGCTGGGACAGTACACTTACTGCACTGGTGAACTACGCTCTGCTGCTTTTGCATATCTGGCATGGTCTAGCAGCTTTAGTGCTGCCACAAAAATATGTGCAAATGAGCAAAGAAATAGAACAGATTTCATGAGTTCAGATGGAGCTCTCCCTTTAAAACTCTTAGGTTCAAACTTAAGAATGAAGGGGGTAATTTCAAATTTACCTTCAAGTTTATCTGAAGTTGCATAAATAAAAGGCAACTTTGGGACTGGGAACCTGTTGTCTTTTCTTAGAGTGGGTCTACTGTCACTTCCACATAGCAGTCTGAATCTGACCTTTTCAGCTTCAAGACAGACTGGATGAGAGCCTGTATGCTAAGTCAGGATTGGTTTGACAGAATACAAATGAGAGGTGGACAACAAATTTTATCACTTGCTCATTTTTGCTGCTCTTCAGATGAAACCAGAGATCCTAACCAGTGGTTATTTATTTTCAGGACTGATGTGTCATATTGATGCATATGTGGATTCCTTACGGCTTAACTACAGACTTTGGTTTCAAGTGTGATATGAAAGAGTAACATGGATATAATTTTTACGTTTTACAAATGTGCGTTGTAAGATGCTTCACCATCAGAGATCCTACAGGCAAAGCAGACTGCTATACCATTAAGGTTTGGACCCAGAAGGACTTGGGCATTTCACTTGATCCTGAAATTAAACCTGATTTGTACATCTGTAGGATTCTGTATTTAGATTAGAAGCATCTGCATTGAATCCTGTTTCCGTCCATCTCTACTTCATTCACCAGGGTGTTCTCAGGAATACTGAAGTCCTCTCTTGGACTTGCAATCAAGATATACCTGTGCACATGTAAATGCTGAAGGAATGTGGCCTAGGTGACTGACAGGTGCGTAAGAGAACAAAAAGGTGCCACTGCAAGTGAACTCTGGCTTTGTTCTCACTGAAGGGTCTGACCATGTAGTGCCTCTTGTCTCTCATGATGTTTACAGCACATTAAAGCCTTCTATATTGAGCCTTCTGAAATGCTGCTTCTGCATCCAAGGGGAAGTATCCATTTGTTTCTGTGGCATCTCACCTGTCTAGTTTTACCAGAGGGTTGTCAATTACCAGAGGGTTGTCAATCATCTGATTTTACAGGTACATCTCCATTCTTTCAAAAGAAAATAATTTCACGTACATCTCAGGTTACTTGGTTTATATGATGAAAACTCAACATTATAATTAGCTAAAGGAAGGTCTGGCTCTAGTGAAAATGTCACAAAAATTTATCTTTGTTTCAGTCTCCACAAAGTCTGATATAAAACAAGATAGAGGTATCTGAGGGGTCCTAAGTCCTGTGACTAGACATGGAATCTTTCCTGACCTTTGCTCTTAGGACAATATTCTAGATATTTTATGATTCTATGTCTTCTGTAAGAGGTAGTCCAGGAGGCACAAGTAGATTTCATCCTTTTATGGAGTCTTGCATATTCCTAATTCACTGGAAGTCATTATAGCCTGACTTTCCTGGAGATAGTGCTAGTTTCTAGGATGATACATTCCCCAGCGTTTATCTCGTCCTTCAGGTGGTGACCCAGTGTGTGAGTTGTGGAAGTGAGAGACTCCACTCAGCCTAACACCTCAGGTCCATGTGTGTGCTTACAGCTGTCCTTCACACAAAACAGTGCTCAAAATAGGTAGATGTAGCTCATAATCAGTTCTAATCTGAGCTCAGGGATGGTAGTAATTAATGATGGTGGGATGCTGGTATGTTTGCGACAGCCTGATTCTTCGCCCTAGGAGCACCTTAGTGGAGTAAGACAGGACCTGCCCAAACCATTCCCTGTTCTCATTTCCCCCTCACTTTGATTACAGTAAGCTACAAAGAATCCCTCTGTTTGTAAATGCACCTAATATTATCCTTATTTCCTAGGGGGACTGTGAGGTATTTTCCCCCATTAATAAAGTACCTTGAGAGCTATAAACAAAAAAAACTACCACAGTGGTATGAAGGAACTGATGCTAGACACTAAAGGAGTGCGTGGCAGTCAATAAGATGAGAAGATTGCTGTATTAAAGCAGCCTGGATCTGTGACCTCTGTGGGATAAGTCACTTTCATCTTTGCTAAGCTCTAGTTGGAGTTGTCACTTCTGCTCTGAGAATGCAGTGCAACCTGACTCCCATCCCTATTCCCACCCCATTCCCATCCCCATCCTCTGCATATTGTCCTTGAGTGGAACATTGTAAACATGATGGAGATGGGAATGTCTTATTCGTGTTGGCACTTCCATGAAAGCTTGACCTGGTTCAGTTAAAAATGTTCACTCATGTCCCACCAAAATGTAGAAGAATTCTTAGAG
>VWPU01024871.1:0-15585 GCA_013398955.1 Callaeas wilsoni | reverse complement strand
CCTAGTTCATCCTGTGATTCTGTAATAGCTCCAGGTCTAGGCTCCCTTTTAATTCTTCCCTCTGTCCTAATAGTGTTACTATTCTCAGACCAAACAAACTAAACTAACTGCTAAACTGCTCTATGATCCTTTAACAAAGGTTCAAGATTACCTCAGACTACTTTCCAGACAACCTCTAGCTAAAATATACAATAGAAAAATCCATGTGCTTAATGTGACTGCAAGTAGTTTTCCTCTTCTTCAGTGTCTCCCTTGGGCACAGTCTATGCTCTGACCTGAGAAGCTTTGACTGCAGTTGGAACAGCTCTGTTAGCAGAGCCGGAAGATGGGTATAGTGCTGCAGTGGAATTGCAGAGGTGACTGCAGATAAACAGATCTGTGGATCCTCTAACAAATATTAGATCAGATGGACATGGTGGTCTTATTTGGGAGTGACAAATGATACTGTTGTAGCCAGTGGCTTGTGTGAGATACCTAATCTTGTCTGTGGTATGAAAATTCTGAATCAGAAATTGGTTTGATTCTAGTCATACAATTTATTTATAAACCAATGTAAAAACATCCTTCATCGACTTAAAGAATATTCATTATTCTTATATTAAGTATCCTTCAGACACTTAATAATTACAAGCCATACATATCACCTTGCTTTGTAGTCAGGTGGCATTTCTCTGATTCTAACTATTATTAGATCATTGACTCGACAGAAGAGTAAACAATGAATATGGCAATGAAATGTCAAAAACCAAGAAGCATACAAATTGAGATTAAAAAATAAAAAAGGAACATTTTTCCATGTATAAAACTGACATTAAAAAAAATACTTAGAATAGGTAATCTTTTTCCTTACTCCTTCCAGTACATTGCTATTGTGGGCTTGATGAGCCAAGAAAAAGTTTAAGTATTTGTTTACCCTTAGACATACGATTATCTTCATTAAAACCTTGCCTAGATTATCTGAAAAGAATAATGAGATGCCTAAAGATATATTTAAATGCTTTATTTGCTCTAGGCCATAAATCTTTGGTCTTTTCAAAAATCAAAGCTTGCAGCAAGCAGTGTCATCTCATACAAGAAAAACCTTTTAAACTCGATTTCCACAGGGTCACCCTATCTCAAAAAAACGCCCTAGGAAAAAAAAAAAATTGTAAAGGTGGAAAAGAAGCATAAGATTACTGGGTGAAATATTAAATAGTTAAAGCTTTTTGGCTTAGAAAATACTGAGTGGGAAAGTCCAGTTTTGAAGGTTTTTTGAAGGTTGCAGAGAAGATGAATGCTCTATATTTTTAACTTTTTAAAGCTAAAATACAGCCACCGCTGACTGAATGCATAGCCTCAGCCTATTAAACCAGAGTAAGATCATGAACTCAGTTACAGACATGAAGCTGTTTGCGTGATGTATTTGATGGTGTTCTCCAGCTTTAGGTTGCCCCAGGTTCCACACAGACAACTCTGTTCAGGGAACCACCTTTTTCATGGGCTGTGTCCCACCCTGTACCCTATCTCAGCGGCAGGGGGGTTGGCTTTGAAATATTTTGCCTACCCTTCTTGTCAAATCACTCCTGGGGGAAGGCAATGAGTACCCTCAGTTTTTTGCTGTAGAGCACTACAATATTGAGCTTCCGTAGCATTCCACGGTCCAGACGTTACTTTAGACATTTTGAACCAAACAAGAACAGTTGTCTTAGTGTCATAGGGGACCACTTATCCACAAGGTACAAGTTGTGTCATGTAGTAAGGATGTGACCAAGCAACTCACGAGGCTAAGAAGATGTAAAACAAAACGTGGTATTCGTCCTCAAGAGTAAGTTTCTGACCTTTTTTGTTTTTATTTTAGAACATATCCATAGAAACCAAATATTGCAAAGACAAGAAGTAAATATGTGTTCAAGGAGGAATTAGATAATCATATAAGTATGAGAAAAACAATGGTTGAGATTGAACTTTCATTCCGGAATCCCCTAAACACATATCTGTTGGAAGAGAGAGGATATTTCAAAGGAAATATCACTCCATGAAAATGTTCCATGGCAAGTGTTTGATACACTGGCAGGGACCTCTGATCTGACCTAATGATATTAGACATAAGAATCAATGAATGTCAAATAAAAAAACTATTTCTGATCTCTCTCTTTTAGAACTTCTTTTCTTTTTTTTGAATATGTAGAATTCACATGAACTTTGTATTTTTTGAATTTTACATTACTTCATTCGAAACTCTCAGATCAAGTCATGCTTTAATTTCTTTGAACACATATTTTTTCTGATAACTCAATATTATAAGCAGTTCCTATTGCTTTTTTTTTGTACCAAGAAAGTTACTGAAAATAATACCTTAACTATCAAATATCCTGTTCCTTACAAGATGCATTTAGGCTAATGACTACTGAAGATCTATCTTCCTTCAGTTATTCAATTAAATTATTTTTTAAATTATTATTATTTATTTTGTTTTTCTTTATTCTTTGTGCTGTAGACTTTTGGGCACAGATTTGCTACTCTCCATCACAAGGTACATTTATTCTGCTTTACACTTTGCATCTCATATTCTAAGAATCACATTTTTTTACGCTTGTAAAGCTTTTCATTTGCACGATTACTACAGCCCATTACTGTGGTCTTTCATCATGTCATATGACAGTCTGTATGGTACTGTGTGGAGAAAAGCTGTTCTGTTTTGAAATACTAAGAATTCTTTTTACACTAGCTCTACAATATTCTCAATGCCTCAAATTTTAACCCAAGCAAATCTTACAAAAAACAACATAAAAGCCTTAAGACTAGAACCAGAATTCCACATTCCATTTGCTGAAATGATAACACAGATTAATGTTATCAGTTAAGCTCTGCACGAGGTGTACGTTGGCTGTACCTCTTAATCCTGTGGCCTTGGCTCCCTAATTTAAGCTTTGCTCAGTGAGAGTTCTTCAGTTCAGATGTTGTGCTGACATAAAAAAGCAAGCAAACAAACAAACCAAATCCCAAACCCCTCAACTGTCACACAAGTTTTCAAATAGAAATATGGCATTAGAAATTAGTGATAGAGTGAGGGTGGGCAAGATCTTAACTTAACAACTTGCTCAATGGTTTTCAATCATGAAATTAGATAAATATCTTGATATTCACATTTGATAATGGAATTTTTGGTAAACATTTTACATGGGTTAGATTCACCATTGATATCGTAGAATCACAGGATGGTTGAGGTTGACTCTGGAGGTCATCTGATCCAACCCGCCTGCTCAAGCAGAGGCACCTAGAGCAGGTTTTCCAGGATGATGTCCAGACACTGGAATATTTCCGAGAACGAAGAATTCACAACTTTCTCGGGCAACATCTACCACTCTCTGTCACCCTCACATTCCGAAAGTGTTTCATTATGTTCAGAGGCAACTTCCTGTTTTTCAATTTGTGCTCATTGCCTCTTGTCCTTGTGGCAGCTTGTCCAGAACTTGGCTCTGTCTTCTTTACTGCCTCCCTTCAGATATTTATACACATTGGTGAGTTTCCCTTTGAGCCTTCTTTTCACATTGAGCAGTCCCCTCTCTTCAGTCTTTCCTCATATGAGACAGGCTCTAGTCCCTTAATCATCTTTAGTGACTCTTTGCTGGCCTCTTTCCAGTAGCTCCACATCCCTCCGGCCTTGGGAACCTCAGAACTCTGTATTTCTATATACTTTTTGTGCTTCGGTTTTGGCAGGAGCTCCATGTTTGTTCATCCACACAGGCCTCCTGATATTATGGTTTCCTGCTCATTGGGATGGACAGCCCTTGAACTTGGAGGACAAGACCTTTGAATACAAATCAGCTTTCTTGGCCTCCTTTCCTCCCCAGGGCCAATGGTCCATGTTTATTATGTGGTCATGCTTATTTCATCCAATGTTTATTTCAATGTTTACTTCATCCATGCTTATTTAACCCATCAGATAGTCTATGTTTATTTCACGAACATAATCCTGTTAAAGTATGTATCTTCAATAATTTTTGAAACGACATTGTATTTTTTCAATAATAGCCTTTAATTACTTTTTTTTTCTAGTTAACAGGTAATTAAGTACGAAAGGACTATTGCCTATATAAAACCTGTGTTTTATTAAAACCTCCTCTTCCTTCTGTTATTCACATTGCATACATGTTTTAAAGAGGAGCCCGGTGATTCATACAGCACTAATTAGTGGTTTAATACCACATGAAAATCTATAGAGAGACCTTAAATTTACACCACTGTACATGAGATCAGAATTTGGCTTTTGGTATTTGTCATAAAGAGCAAGTCAAATGGCAGCCTTACACCAACCTAATCTAAAGATAAAAAGCATTCATTCCAGTCCATGATTTCAATACTAAAGCGGTGTATGGGGAAAGGTCATCACAATTAAAGGCATAATGTAACACTGAAACTCTGAACAAGTGTTTGTGCTGCTTCTCTATCTCAAGATTTATGTGATTGACTCTTAATTGGAGACCTAGGGTTTCATTTCACAGCTTGGGCAGACAGGCTATTAGATCTCGAATGAACAGGGAGAAAATAGCAATACTTTGTGTGCATGTAATAGAAAGTTAAGATACTTCGACCTTCTGTGATGATTAATTAAAGAAAAAATAAGTTTCAAATTCAGAAACTCAATATATTTGGTATAAGAGTTGTGTATTACTTTATGATGGCAAACAGGACAAAACTAAGTCTTTAACACGTCCACACCACCACATATGGCCATTATGGGAATGTGCAGATGGATGGGGAGCACTGGCATTTCAGCAAACTGATGGCCCTTTCTTGCTGCTTTTTGGCTATGAAATAGCTGCCCAATAAAAAATTTTATTATGGATTTAAGCTTCTTTGGATACCACTGAGTGTGGAAATATAAATGATTGCTTAGTTATACTAGGTAAATAATGTAAGGCTGGATGACAGGAGGCCATTTTTCTACCAAAACTGTGAGATTGGGCACCTTCAATCCAGCTGCCTGTATCCTATATCCAAAGCCCAGCAAGGTGAATTATAATGGGAGTCAAACTGGTGGATATCACAAATCTCCAAGGCCTTTCTGGATTCCTTGCATCTCTATCCATGTTTGTAGGAAAAGAATCTAACTTTAGAGAGTGAAGACTGCCTTCACAACTGTGTTGATTGTACTGTACAATAAAAGCATAGTGGATAAATAAATAATATCTTACCACATTGTGACATGTTGTGATGTTGTACAAGGTATTTCTGTCTCCTTGTTTCTTTCTTTTTATTTTTTTTCCTGCAAGAAAGTTGATTTCATTTGTAGAGATCCTGACTATGAGACATAATATGTACAATCTCAGAATGATTTTTCCAAACTTATGATAAAAGAAAAAAAATACCAGCAGCTCCAGACTACATCTGTTGTAATGTAATGAGGCCTTCACAAATCAGGCGGCCCGGGGCAAATGGCTTATTTTTCTTGCTTCTTTCATATGTAAGTAACTTCTTTCAGCTCAATAACTGAGCTTCTGGGCTTTTACTTCTAATGCCTTTCATTTGGTTTCTGAGGCTTCTATTTTCTTTTAGCATATTCCAAGGCCAATAAGATAACAGCTTTCAGAAACGTAATGAGGAAACTTCTCAGCTTTGCATTTTCTGAACTGCAGTTGGGGATGCTCAACAGAATATTAAACTGGAGAGTTATTATTCCACTATATCATCTCCACTCTTCAGATGAGACACACAGACACACAAAAAAGGCATATCAATGTGGCAACTGAACTGTGGGTGGATAAGCATAGTTAGATAGTGTGCAGCTGAAATCTAAATCCATCAATCAAATAAAATTAAAACCATAGTCAGCACCTTGTGTCATAATCTCTGTGAAGAGATAATCAAACCATTCGCTTCAGGTGGGAAGAAGGCAAGTGTGCTTAAACAATCTTGTGCTATTGATCCAGTGCAATTCTGAAAACAGCCCCTGCAGTGTAATCTCTAAAGCTTGACAGATTGCATTAGTCGATACATTGAGATCACTGAGATTACCTTCCACATCAGTTAAATAAGAGAAATAAAAAATAAAATAATATTCTTTAAAGTAGGAAAATCATGGATTAGAAAATACAAAGAGGATATGCATATGCCTTCCATCAGTGAAGTACCTGAATTCAACACCATTTTGAATGTAGGAAGCTCACACATTTGGGTAGAATAGTGCTTGGCAGACATGGAATTGAGGCCCAAAGATCCTCATTAGGCCATGTAATTTCTCAGAATGCCGGCATCAAAACATGGACTGACTTGCTGAAAAGTTAGGGTATACAAATTTCTTTTTGCAATAGTCATTTACTGACAGGAACAAGGAAATTATAAGGCAGGATTGTGATTTCTGGTCATTTTAAAGATAATATTAGCAAGCAAAAATCTGAACTACTTAATTTCAGGTTTAAGTGAAAACATCACTAAAATGAGCTCACAAGAAGTTCAGCAACTAACTGCGTGTATAGACACTCACATATCTCTAGGTTAAAATATGAATTGCAAGTAGACTAGGAAAAATGATGCCACACACAGTTCTGCTGAGTTACCTTGCTATATGAATGGTGCAATTTGACAGAGCTTGGATAATTTTTTGTAGAACTCTGCTGCTTTATACAAGAAGAAAAATTGACTTTTCAACTTCACTGAGTTTATATTTTATTTATTCACTGACTTAATTTATATCACCAAGTTCACAGCATCACTGGACTTTCAAAGTTGAAACTCTAATAAAAACTATTCACTTTCATATTCTGCCCATTTGCAGCCATAGAGAACAGCAGTTAATTTTTTTTTCTTATTGCAGTTTCTTTATGTAGGCATTTATTATGTATGACAATATCTTGAAGGGATAAATCAGTAAAATTTAATTTGGTCACTCATGACTGTAAGGGAAAGAATACCTGAAGTCAGGTGTTTCTTTCATCTTCATAAAGTCAATGGACTTTAGTTTTCATCTGAATAGAACCTGACTTATGCTTTCCATTTCACCTCCTTATTTTAGAGACAGCATAGAATGAAGTTCAGATGATCTTTCTTTTAAATTAGGCAGAGTTGTGTTTGTTTGAGCTATTAGTAAACACTGAAACTGATGAAACTGAAAGAGAACTGAAACATTAAGTAGTTTAAAAATAGCCCAACCTTCATGCAATTGTTGAAATTATTGCTGTATTCTCCAAATCCCATATCCTTCCACCTTCCTATTTTTCCTTCCTAAATTTTGATTTTAAACAGATGCGTATTTGACGTAGAGAAAGGAGAATATAAGACCACAAGCTTCATTAGTGCTTTCATTATGTGACAAATTCATCACAACCTTTATAGCACCGTAGGCTGCCTCCCCATGGGCCTGATCTGAGGGAGAAGAGAAATTCTCTGCTGTGACTCCATGCTCAAGGAGGTGCTCCGTGCCAGGGAGGCAGTGTGAGGAATTTGTGCAGAAAGCCTTGGAGCTGGGCATGGGAGGATGCTGTCCAGCTGCCTGCAGATGCAGTCCTTAGGACATACAAAACCCTGGAGCAGCTGTGGGGGAGAAAAATGTTTCCTGATACTAGTTTTTACTTGCCATTTTCAGGCTTGCTGAGGAGCTGTTTAAACCCTCATTCTGTATTTCACAAGAACGTGCTTGCAAGGAACCTTTCTTTGTCATGGGTATACTGGAAACCAGCACTGACAATTTCTATTAATTTAAATATTTTTATGTGCCATTTTACTTACTGTCCTTCTCTAAAGTGCCACACTCCTGTTTCTGTCATTTTTTTCCAACCCCTTTCTGCATTTAGCAAGCCATATTCCTTCTCTTAAATAGTCACATTAAAAAATTTCCTCTGTAAAGATATATTTGTCTTCCATATTTGGCAGAATAACTGGGGATGAATATTTGTGATAAACTCAGAGAAGATTCTAAGATCACATCCTCATGGGAAAAGCTAAGGTTTTCTCTTGGGTTTTGCTATCAAATAGATGAAAATTAAGTAAAGTGAGAGATCATTTTAGTCCTTGAAAATGCATCAGTTGGAATGGGCAGAGTAAAAGACTGCACATGAAACACTCTGTGTGGGAGATTTCACAGTACACTGATGATCCAGAGTCTTGTCCTTGATTCTCTATGAACATGCCAAAAGGTTTTGCATACTAATGAAAGTTTTTTCTCTTATGACAGAATGATTTTCTCCAGGCAGTGATCAGTCATGTCTTCCATGCTCAGATTTTCTATGAATTGTGCTCTCAAATATATTAAACAGCATTGCTACTAAAGCTTTTTTCCCTTGCAATTTCAAATGCAATTATTTCTGTTTGTTGTGGACATTTTGTCAATACAGTTATGTGGAAGTTCTGCTAAAATCTCTAGTATACCTCTGTAATTGAATCAGATCACGTTGTCAGTTTGCAAGGAGAAATTTCTGCCAATTTTGGTGGTGAAAACTGCTTAAAAATTACTCATATGAGAAGCCAGTGGAAAATAATATTAATTAATTACTTCAGCAGCCAGCTAAGCTTTCTTGGGAGAGGAACAGAGGGTGAAGCTTCTTTTCAGGTTTCCTAAGCCTAGATCTGAATATCTGCTGTAATAGAATACTGGAGTGGATAGACAATTTCACTGATCCCATTTAACATCTTTTCTCTCTCGAGAATATTTTAGCTGGCCTGTGGTGCTCTATCGCTTCCTTAACTAGAATAACTTTGCATAATGTGCTAACTCTAGCAAAATACTGAATTGTGTAAAAATAGCCTTACCTTGAATTGCTGAATGCAAGGTTATATAAGTTGTTAAATACGGGATAATTATTCTACCACAGGATCATCAGCGGCCACATGTGCTTCACATAAGTGAATGGCAAGATATAAATTCACTGTGTTAAGAAAAGGTCTCTAATGAGCTCTTAAAATTTTAATACCTGAACAGAAAATGTGTGCTGCACACACATCAGCTAAGGACAAAACTGCTAAACCTGGTATGAAGAAAATCTTCAAAAGAAGAGGAAAGTGAGAACATGTGAAATAATTGGTTAATTCCCTGACAAATTTCAATTCATAACTATGAAGAGGGTGAGAGAAGTCCCTCTCCCCTCAAACTTCTGCTGCTGCAACAGCCCATAGCGAACAGTAACTTGGCCACACAACCTCACAAGGAGTTGGCCTTTGGGAAATCCATCATTTAACAGAGAGGAAGGGAGAAGGTACGTATGAAAAGTCGGAAGGAGCAAAAGGATGTGATGATTCAACAAAACTAAACTCACAGATTTGCCTGTTTGCCACAGGACTCAGTTCTTTTTTCAGGCACAAAGCACACAGTGGGCTGGGGGCGAGGGGGCATTATTTGTCATCTACCGACTAATTTGACATACAGCACATTTTTTCTACCTTTTCAATACATATGATGTTGAAAATTATTTGAAAATTAATGAGAGGATAACTGACCCATTTCTTTTTGTCTTGCAAAGCATGCTGCTCACTGCACCTGATTGAGGGGGAAGGAAAGTATGAAATAATTGCAAAATTCTTAAGGGCACACTTTCAACTTGGCAATAAAAAAGGAATATTATCAATCAATTACATTTTCTGCTAAAGTGCACTAATGTTGTAGGAAAAAAGGCTAGAGAAAATACTTGAAAAATGGCAAAATCTTCTAAGCATCTTTCTGATTCATATTGACCAAGGTCACTGCACTTAGACAGCTTCGGGTTTTGGAAAGTGCCTGAACTATTTTGCCAATCTGCAAATGCTAGTTCAGTTCCAAAAGGAACAGAAGTTTGGAACTGAATTAGAGTTAAATTTTTGTAGGGATTATATTTAGACAAATTAAAAAAATTAAAACATTTTTAATTAAAAATTTTGCACAAATTTATTTTCAAAATTCCAATTTTCTGACAATTTCCAAAAGAGTATTTTAAAATTATTTTAAAATAGTTTGTTTTCTAGTACAATATCAGTAAAAACATTCTTGAAGTCTTAGTTGAGGCCAGGACAAGTTTTCTAGCAATACTTATTCATGAAAATTAAAGTGCAATTTAATGTGATGAAATTTGTTCATTGTCTGCATGTTAGCCCTGGAATTAAATGTGATGTTCAAAATACACATTAAAATTATGAGTAAAAGGCTATTTCAAACTAAACATCTGTGTTCTTTTTAAAATTTTATTCTTCTGTACGTAAGTATTTTCATAAAACAGAATTTGATCCCTGGTACACATGTAGCATAAAAAGAAAAACTAGAGATGAAAAACTATTTGAATCAGCTATTGTGTTAACATAATTTGAAAATAAAACTATTTCTAGAATTTGTGTGTCTTGAATTAAATGAAAAAAGCCATAAAATGAAGGAAAATTATCATGTCCTACTTATATAGTAAAGTTATTCAAACCTTAGCAATGGGAAGGCATCAAGGCTAGTCCACCTATGTGGCATTCTATGAACAGTACAAGTGTCCACACGTAATCCTTCCAGTCTTGTTAATATAGTACATTTCTTAGGTAGAAAGAAGGATTCCATAAGGTTTTATCACCAAGTTGGTAATCTGACCTTCATCTTACAGAATCTTGCATAAGTTTTTCATATTATTCCTTGCTAAATGTTTGAGCCCTAAATAATTACCTTCTCACCTAAAGTTTAAATATGCATAGACTATCATTATATGTACCTGCATCTATTGACTGAAATAAACATCGAAAGAATATACGGGGTTTTTGTTATTAATTCCGACTGCAATTTTTTGTGAGCTTTGGTCATTTTAACAATAGTGAAAGCACAAACAGTAGCATCTGCCGGAGAATATTGTGAGTGGCAACACATGTCAAACAGCAGACAAGTGTGGAAGAAAGCTTAGCAGTCCAGAATTACATTTTTACATAATCATCTCACTTTGTTCAGTTGAAATCTTTGAGTCTGAAGGACAGTTCTTGAAATTTGCTTCACTTTTATTATTGAATCCTGCATTTATTTTTAGGTGCAATAAAGCTCTAGATTTCCAGCTCCAGTTATTTAATTACTAGGTCTATCGAATGACAGATATAATTTATGAAAATAGATTGCATTTAATTATTCAGGCAAGGTCTATTCATTATAATCTTCTTGAAAATGCAGATAGAAAGTCCTTAAAAATTTGTAATAGTGTGCTTTAAGCTGTTAAGCCCTTTCTTCACAACTATCCCCATCAGGTATTGTAAGTTCAAGGGTTTTTCATTGTGTCACCTGCACCTGAAGTGTGTTCTTTTAGGCAGGGACCAACATCTCTTACACCTATAGAGCATGGAGGAGGCAGCCAACTGAGCAAACAAAAGAGGGAAACAAATGAAAAGATGCTATATCTGCAGTAGGTCTCGAAGCATCCTGAAAACTGTTCTCAAAAGGTTTTTTGTCAGAGGACAGTGAAAAGGAGAACTCATCAGCCCACAGCTGAAGGTACTTACTGCTCACTGAAATCAGTTACCCAGCGGTCAATACAAGGTAGAATCAGGAAAAGATTTTTTTTCCCCACCTTCTCCCCACCTATTTAGGCACAGAAAAAGACAGGATGGAGTCTTGCCAAACTTTCTCACTGGGCCTCAAAGGACTCATGTACAGTGTGGGCATGGTGAGAAGCTAATCCCGTGGCATGAACTGCAGGCTCACCTCGCTGTAATCAAAGTCATCTCTTCCTCTGCACTTGGGGCAGGACTTTTAGAGAGGATTATCCAAAGCGAGAAAATTGGTAAATGTTGTAATACGGCCAATTACTGGCAAAATAAAATACAGAAAAGCGACTTTTGGATTCTTGTTAAAACATCAGTTCAAGTAGAAAACCTGGGGAGACATGCAAGTGTAGCTGCCACTCACAGCCTTGAGGTCTCCCTTTCCATCTGCATTTTATTTCTGAAATGCTTGTGCAGTGCCTGATTCAACCAGAACTCATGGCAGTTACCTTTAATGGGACAAAAGACCTTAGGAAAAACAGACATTGCAAGAACTGCTTTCAATGACTGAGAATGAACACAAAAATGTCTGGCAACTTGCCAAAATTACTTGTGCCTAAGTGGAACTGGAGGAAAGCCAAAAAATCTGGCAGCTTTGCTCTGAACACAAATATTATCACAGAGCTCTCATCAAAACTTTGTAAAAGACAAAGCCATACCGTGGGAGCAAAGACATCATCCAATTACACAAATGCCATGATTTTGTCCATTTTCCCTAGCAAAAGCTAGAAAGCGGAAACTACTTTTGACTGTGCATGGGTTTTAAAAACAAAGCCAAGTTCTTTCTCACCGGGACGGTATCCCAGGTGTTTCTTACCACATCTCTTGTCCTGCAAAATATGCATCTGCCTCAACTTTGAAAAGTGCAGTTAGGCCAACTTCTCAATGCTGAGCATTTTAGCTGATCACCTGTATTCAGCTCTCTTTTTTGGCTCAGCACTTTACAGTTGAATTAGGTGATCTTCTAGTTCACAGTCTGTGTTCTCAGTATGTTTAAGGATTGGCTATAAGCACTAAATCTTGATAAACTATTACTGAGAAATCCTCAGAAGAACAAATAATACTTATTCCTGGTGTTTCTTAATATATGTGACAATAAACATGCATTTCTACTAGACAGCAACTACTCTATACATCCAGCTTTTAGGTGCCATTTGTAATGGAATCAGTAGAAGCTGAACCCAAACAACCCAGAGTAGAATTGCTCCAAATTGCCTTAATTTCAAATTGAACCAGAATTACCTATCATTTATGTTGCACAGGCAGGTGGCCCTATTTCCTAGCCCTGAAATCAGAAAACTATTGACCAGCAACAGTAGTTTTTACTTCATATTATTGAAATTAATGACCCCTGCAGTATAGAGGGACTTTTTGCTGGACTGTTGTTGTTTTTGTTGTGGTGATGGTGGCTTGTTTGTTTGTTTTGTTATGTTATTGTTGTTGGTGGTAGTGGGGTTTTATTGTTTGTTGTTTTTTATTTTTTTATAAATTTCAGGTGATTCACTGAAGTAAGAATCTTGAATTTAAAGATGAGGAGCTTAGGCATGAAGGTGTCAAGCAATCTGTGAGAATTACCTATCTTTCAGTTTTCCAAAAACTTTGGAAATGTTCACTTCATTTTGTTTTAAGAGTGAGTTATAATGAATTTATATTTTGGTTTACAGAACTGCTAGCTCTTTAGGAGACTTTAGTACCTAGGCTTCTTTTCTTGCATGGGAGATGTTTACCTGGGAGTATGTATACAGTAGTGGTTTGCTGCTTTTCACTCCTCTATAGTAAAGCATCTCATGGAGATGACCCCAGTTTCCATTTATTTGTTTGTTCGTTTATTTTTAATCTCACAGGAAATTAATAATTCCCAGTCATATGATTTTTATAGGGTCAAAGGCAGGTGACATGAGTCCCATGATGACTCTATTTTCCATTCATGAAACCAAAATCTTTCTCCACTTTTCCTTTCTGTTGTGGCTCTAGAATTTCCATCAGCAAGTAAGGCACAATCTCTAAATTTGAAACTATGTGGTACTCAGTGTAATAGGAAACAACTTCAATATGTTTTTCATACTGCATAACAATTAGAAAAAAAAAATGTTTCCGGGAAAAAGTAATCTAAACCAAAATTAATAAAGACAACAAAAAGAAATATTAAGGTTTAAGGCAGTCATTTTTAAGTGTCACTGATCTATACATATTGCAATGCAGTACCCTAGGTGCAGAAACATTTGCCAGAAATCTTAACGTGGAGATGCTGCAGGTTGTTGTTCCCTTCTACATTGTAAGTTAGTTCTATCATGGTCTACTTGTTACCTAGGAAACAGATTTATGAGGAAAGTATGGTCGATTCTGTCAAGAGTGATTTGGATTTTTGGTTTTAGGGTGAGGGTTTTTTTCAATTTTTCAGAGGTTGAAAGTATATTTTTACTGCTAGATGTCAAAGAATTTGCAAAATTTTTCTAGGTTCTCATATTAGTTTAGGTATATTATACTATACTACATTGACAAGACATAATAAGAGACTAAGATTTTTTAAAGACTCTTAACAAACTGTACAACCATGTACAGATATTGAGCAGCTCATTATCAACACTCTGATGATGTCACTGATTTATACTTGCCATGATTATTCATGATACTACAAATTTTCTAACAGCTTTAGATCTATTAATAAAACCAGGGATTTCTACCATAAAAACTCAGGTGTTAAGAGATATCTTGTATTCAGCTTCCAACCTGTGTCACATTAGATTCTGGTTGTTTCAGTACATATATTTAGACCACAATGAATTAGATCTTCTCAAAAGAATTCACACATTATCTTGAGCAATGTGTCTTGGTATAGAAATAATTCCCACTTCACTTGATTCAGAAAAACTAAAATTTTTATGCTATCACAGGTTGTTCTGACAGTTAATAAGATGTTGATCATAAAAATTTCAGGGGAGAAATAAACATCTTTTATATATTAAAGAGAGCATGTATTACAGCTGTGATAGTTTTTAAAAATCTAAACCCATATATTAATTCATCTACGTTTTTCAATGACAGTATTATATATATTAGCATTAGGAAAAGTGAAGTATATAGTATCCTATAAATTTCAAGTGAGATCGTGAGCACTGAATAATTATTCCATTGGCAAAAACCCTTTTCTTTATAAAATTTCTTTACCCTGCTTGGTTATCTACTTTCATTAACTCACTATCTGTAACCAGCATGGATAATGTGTCTATAATGCATTAAGACACAAGGCAGATTAGCACAGTTGCTATAATTTAAATTCAGTAAATTCCTGAAATAGCCTCCTACGAATGCCACTGAAACAAAGCCGAAAGGCCAAAAGATTGTACTCCCATGTGTTGAAAAACCTGTACGTAGCTTTTATTTACTTTATCACTTGCCAATAATATGACTGTGCAAAACTTATGGTAATAAAAATATATAATTCAAGCCTCATTATCACTCTTTGAATTTTCAAATATTGCAAGAAATTGCTGTTGTGCAGGATTGGAAGATCACCCAAAAATATTGAAAATTTGCAGCCTCCTCCCTTTTTTACCACTTATCTTGAAATTTGGGAGACTCCACATAGCTCTAGTGGCCATTCTTATGATTTGATTTCCATTTTTCTCTTTGGTATCAGTTTTTCATAAGTTACTTAATCAGTTTTGAATAAAAAATTCCAAGGGCAGTGTCTATATGGTATTATTTCATTTCCTTGAAATCTTCTAAGATATTTATGGTGATTTTAGACTTCACTGATAAAAGGTTTGGACTTATTGAAAACTATAAATTTAGGGATTGCACCTTTTTTTTTGGCATGTAAATCTCTACTGAGATGTAAAACAATCTTGTATTATGAAAAGAAAATCAGTTCAATGCTTATGTAAGTTACAATTATTTTAAACCCTATGCATGAACGAAGACAACATTCTTTTACTTAGACACAGAGATTTAAGGAAACAAAGAACTTGCCTAATGCAATCTTTGCTGTACTTTTGTTAAGAATTGAAAATGAACCATGCTTATTTTATTTCTATACAGCACATTTTGTTTTAATTTAACGATAATCTCCGATGTTTAGTTCTATTATGCGTTTGGTTATACTGTGGATTTACCCTTAGATGTTGTGCTGGTTTGAAAGCA
>VWPU01024866.1:0-48442 GCA_013398955.1 Callaeas wilsoni | reverse complement strand
TCTCACAGGAGACATCTTTGTGGTCCCCCCTACTACCAAAAACCAAGCTGTGCCAAAGCAATACACTCTATGTCTTTAGTGAAGAGCAATAAATACTCATATTAACCAAAAACTCTTCTAATGCTGACAGCCTTTAAGTTTAAATTATTTAAAACACCCTTCATGCCATGTCAAATAAGGAAAGCCTGATAGAAGAGTGATCGCTGCAAAAAACAAAGTAATGAAGCTGACCAGCATTTTCAATTGTTCAGATTTTTAATTGTTCCATTCAGGCCAGAAGACTGATTTCAATAATTTTTAATTACTTTTATACAAGTGGAACAATTTTGTTCACTCACTGCAGGTGTGTCAGGTAAAAGCAATATTTTCACACAAAGAATCTCCTCTCAAGGTCTGCGGTTCTCTCTTTGGTGTGTCTTCTCAAATAGTTTTAGTATAAAACTGAGCTTTAAAGAAGAACAAAATGTTCCTGAACTGAAAAAATTCAGTTTCATCTTTAAAATGACAGATCAAATAGAATGAAATATTTTCTTTAAATACAGCATTTTATCATATCTAAAAATAAGGGTTTGTGCTTTGTCTTGAATAAATGAGGCAAGCAATATGGGGCAGGATAGGGCTGTAAACCACATCTGTGGCTTTTTGAAGCTCTTCATTGGAGAGAGCCATAGCACAATGCAGAGAGCCCTACCTTGGTCAGAGTAGCCTTCTCAGGCTACTCTGTAAGGCACAACCTGCTTGAGCCCTCCAGGAAACAACAAGGTACAATCTCATCCTGGATACATGTGCCTGCTCATAACCTCAAAGACTGTATTGTCATCCTTTGAACTAGAAGTGCATGTGAAGGAATTAGGAATACTGAGCTGCCCAAAAGGAGAGAAAGCAGGTTGTAATTTAGGTGGGGAAAAACAAGTACAAAACAAGCAGTCATTATCTGCTATTTTCATATTCATACTACAGAAGGAGAATTTGCCTCTATACACTCACGTGACAGAGATGAATCCTGTCCTCAAAAGTTAGACCAAATTTTTCAACTGACTAGATGTCAAGCTTTTCATCACAATTTTTTTCACTCTGCCCAGATGTAGCTGTTGGTCTTTTTGTGGATGAAAACAAATGATGAGCTCACAGCCACCTCTACTGCACGTAATTTGAGGGCTACTGTTTATTTCCCACATCATACACATTATTTTTGCCAGGTGCCTGAGCTGAAAACACTCATCTCCATTTTATTTCAGAACACCTTTTATGAGCCATTCACCAAGCCATTGTGTGTCCAGGTGTCTGTATAGTCCTATAAAAGAAAAAGTCATGTCTGCTGATGCTTTTCATTTTGTGATTCTCTGTAAATTGTGAGTGCAACTGCCTGCCCTCAATGCCAAGGTGTGGGAACTCACTGCATTAGCATCTCCCATAGAACCAGCACCAGAACATAAGTGGCTTCAGCAAAGAATGCCAGTTGCTCAGCATCTTGGCAACTGAATTTTTACATTAATTTTGTTTGAAAATAATTTTTTAGAAGGCTGGACCAGTCAGTGTGACTGTTCAGCCCTGTACAAAAAAGTCCTTTCTCACTCATCCAGTTTGTTACTTAAAGGGTCCCTGTAGAAGCTGAACAAACTCATGAAAATGGCAGAAAAGAAATCCAGAAGAAAATTAAGAGGTTTTGATAATTTCAGTGATTTAGACTGGCTATGGGAAGGGTCTGGCAAACAGAAGTAGACACAAGGGAACCAGGCATGAGAGCAGAGGAGTGACAGAAACCTCACCATTTGGCAACAGCAAGTTGCTGCATGAGAATATTGTATGTTACATGATACCACAGCCTCAGTTTCTCTGTAAGCATCCTGGAAATATCCATCGCATGGACAGGATATTCTGGGGCAAGTGGTCACTAAAAGGGAAGGGGGTGCAGAAGGTGAGGGGAAGAACACAGTCATCTGTACCGGAAAGGAGAAGGCAGTGCAAGGAAGGGCATAAATTTTTTGTTGGTATGATGGCTGTAATCCCAAACCTGTCTTCCCTTAGGCATGCCACTGGAAATATTGTACTTTCACTCCTACCTCAGAGGACAGATTCTGCTGATGCAGACTGGCTGAAATTGCTGTTTCACTAGAAAAAGCACACGTGGTCTTTATCAGAGCTTGTGGTCTCAGTTTGAGTTCTTACAGAAAAGGATTTATTGATCTGTGCCAAGTCACTCCTTGGCATGTTTGTTGCTTAGTGGGACAGTAATGTCTACTTTGTGGGACATCAGCCTTGTTCTCTGGGAACTGTGAGTCCACAGAGACAACTTTCCACAGTCACATCCCTCAATCACTATCCCTCTACCCAGGTACATCCCACAATCTGCTTTTCCAGCTGCCAAGATTCAATGCCTCTGCCAGCTCTCTCTTAGCAGTGGCTCGGATGCCACATGTGATAGTGCACTGTCCCTGGTGACAATTCTGCCTTTGGGGAGCTTCAGCATCTGCTGCTGCAGCCAGTTATGATACAGTGACAAACAGACCCTTCAGTGCAGACTTTCAGTGCCTGAAAGTCCCAGTGCTGTGTGCATTTCCCAAGTAGCAGCACAGATTGGGTGGAGGAACCTTTGTGCTCAAACACTGAAACATGATTCATTTTATGATAAGTACCAACTGCAAACTTTCCAGTGTGCAAATAATCTATTTTGGCCTTGGACAAGTAAAAACAAAGTATCCAGCATTTACCTGTTTACATTTGGGTTGTTCTGCAACTCACAGAATACTAATGAACTGTTATTGGCTTGCTGCAGGATTACTTTAAATATTTCATAGGCTATGGATGAATTCTGAAGAAACAGTCTTTATGTAAAGCACTTCTTGAGTGTTACGGAGATTTGCAACTAGAAATTAATTTTTTGCTTGCCTTACTTTAAAACCTGTTCTTTATGGTATCTTAAGGTTGCTCATTCCAGTACTTTTTGTTTCATATAATGATAAAAGATAAATTATTTCATCATAAACCAGGTACCTTTTCTCTTCCTTACTTCATCATTACACATGTAGTCACTCTCTTAAGAAAGGCCAAACAGGGGAGAAGGGCTCTGAGGAAACAGACAAGAGTTTATTTTTTTCTGGTGAGGCACTTGCACAGGTTTCCTAGAGAAGTTGTCGCTGCCCCATCCCTGGAAATGTTCAAGGCCAGGTTAGATGCGGTTTTCTACTAAAGCAGCAACCTGGTTTAGTGGAAGGTGCCCCTGGCCATGACAGAGGGTTTGAAACTTGATTATCTTTAAGGTCGCTTCCAATTCAGACCATTCTATGATTCTACAATTCTATAATATTTTTTTATCCCAGCTGAACTGCAAAGAGATGACTGGCCTCAATTTCATTTTTGTTCCCTCTCACTCTCTGGCTTCAGCAAGATTTTTGTTGGTTTGTGCTTTGGAAAGTCCTTCTTCCACCACTTTCTGGGACAACAGGGAAGTTCCTGCCAAAGACGTTGTGCCCCTGACTAATCCCATTCCACTCTTTCCTCTTGTTTTGGACCAAGGTTCTTCAGCTGTATGAGACACCCAAGAGAATAAAAACCTTCAGAAAATAAAGATTAATGTCTCTTTCAGGGTGTCAAACAGCATGCAGACAGTGTTAAACTCTCTGTTGGCCTTGTGTGATCTCAGGGCTGCCACAGCTCCTTCCTCCTGCCTGGCCTTTCTCAGCTTCTCCTGTCTGTCATGTCCCCAGAGGCAACTTCAGTCTTTTGGTGACTCCAAGTGTTCATGGTCCATTCCTCCTGTCCTCCTTCTCCCCCTCCCATTCAAACACACCCTGGTCTCCTCTGCCTGCACAAGGACACCAGTGTCAGAGTAGCTTTCTGGGAAGCCGTGCACATGTGCTCACAAATATAATCAAAGCCAAGAGAAGAGGCATCTCTAAAACAGCACTGTAGAGTCTGAAAGTAGGTCAGGCAGCGTCTGGGCACTGGGATAACTGGGCAGCAGAGTTCAGGTCTGTGCCCCGAGCTGTCACAGCCAGCAAGCAGTGGGGGTTGCTGCTGGAAGTGTGTTTGGACCAATAGAGGAAACGCAGCATCCATGTGGGCACTGGGCCATCGAACCAGCCAGTTTAAATTGGCTGAGCTGAACTCCGGGTTACAGCTGGGCACATGTCAGCAGCCCTGCAGAGCACAAACCGGTGCTAGGTGTGTTTCCCCAAAGGGCGTGATCCTGGTCCTGGGGAAATCAGATGGAGGTTTGTCATCAACTCCAGCTGGAGCAGAGCTGTACCCTTTGTCACTACAATTATTTCAGGTCTACTTCATATGGATTTTAGCAAAAAAATCCCCTCAGGAATGCTCCTTGTTTACAAAATTGCCGCCTGCTCTGACTGAAACATTTGTATCTCAGTTGTTAGCCACAATAATGAGTTGACAATTTCCTCCAATTGGCACATTTCATTCAAGACACATTATTGTAACCACAGCTGCCTAAGATATACAAAGCCAGGTTCACCAAAAGTGCTGCTTACTGACACATGAACAGAAAAGCCTCAAAGTCCATTGTTGTCATCTTGCCTTTTGACTGGGAATGATGCTTCCTAGGCAGGTGGGGGAAAAAAATCTTTAAATACACAGGAGGAAGTAGTGTTATGGGGTCTCTGGTTTGAGATTCTGCTTGTGTTTCCAGCCCAGCTTCAGAAGCAGTTTCAGCAGTTGGCACAGACTAGGGTGAGATGTCTCACAACCCTTACAGAGCACTCCTAGTTCAGAGGAATGCTGGATCCCCAACAGAACAGGAGAGCCAGCTTCACCGTGAAAGAAAAGAAACAAAATCACTTGACTCCATTTCATCTTCCCAAAGGGTCGGGGAAGGTGAAAGGGGAGGGAGGAAGAACTCCAACTGCAGTGGCTTAAATCTATTTTAATAATGTCTCACGGCCTTGCTGTATACATGAAAGACAATGGACATGTACAATTAATAATGATTGGTTTGCCATTACAGTGATAGATAACTTTAAATAGCTCTTTAGGGCAATGTTTAGGGCCTTCCTTTCCCTCTTTTTTCTCTTTTTTTTTTTTTTTTTTGGTGGCAGATGGTGTAAAATCCCTGGGCTCTTTGGACCTTGACCTCCTGCAGATGTTAGGATGGGACAAAATGGTCCTCAGGATGGTAGAAAGGGAAAGAAAATGAAAACCCTTCTAATGTACCGTATCAGGGCTATCAGTGGGGTGGACCACTAACTGCTTTTTTATTACTGTCACTTACCAGTCCCGATTCTTCTGTACTTAAAGAGTTATGTCAGCAATTGTGAGGCAGCTGAAAAGGAGAGTGGATGCATGTGGTGGTGAAGTATTATTGGAAATCAGACCAACAGAGGATGAATGAAAGATTATGAGAGGGGCAAACTACCATAGTTAGCAATGCTGCAACAAACTAGACATTGATATATTGTCCTCTTGGAGATATTCTGACAGCCTATTATAGTTCCCTTAATGAGGTTGTCATGCATTTCTCTTTTTGTAGCTGTTAAAATCTTCTCTACATCTGCTGAGGTTTGCTTCAGAGGGGTGGAGGGGACCCTTGATATTTTGTAGTCTGCCCTTGTTTAGCCAGAGTCATACCTGACCTAGCAGCAGAGAGGGATATTTAAGTTGTCCAAGATGCAAAATTCAGTGGATTTTCAAAGGAAAATAACCTCCACAGTGAAAGAAACATTTGCATGGTTGTATCCTCACAGTGAGCTGAAAGAATGATGGATGTTAATATGACTAATGGGAACTTTCTACAACAATTCCCAGATCCACGCAGATGGTGAGATAATGTGGTATGTGAGTCTCATTAAGTATAAAAATCCTGCACATCACCTCTGAATTACAATGTTAGCAAACTGCACTACTATGTATACTAGCAAGGGTAATCTGACTCTCTCCAAAATAAGGAATGAAAATACTCCCTTAATGGTTTTCTTCAAAATAATCAATGGTTCCCATTAGTAATACGCATGAAGATAAGTAAGTAGCTGGATAGGTAGGTAGGTGAGTAGATATAGCAGATGTGTGAGGACCATGTGAGTAGTAGGAAGCAAAACTTCCACTGCTTGAACAGCTTTCTTTCACATGGAAGACAGACAAAATTTGGAACATGAAAGTTCCCCCTCTAAGGCACTGACTGCTTTGCCTTTGGGTCTAACTTTGGATCTAACTTCTGGCTGTCTCAGGAGAGCGTGATGTACATGAGAGGCCTCCAAGCTGAGTTTTAACTCAGATCCTTGCATGTGTTTTGTTAATTCAGTTCTCTGATACAAGGTCAGTCTCTAGGAGTGAATAGCGGAAGGGTATCTATGGCTGATAGATGCTATTGGGGAATCTCCAAGGGCTCAGAAACTTGCCTACACCAGAATAAGGCTGGTTTAGGGCCACCAACTTCCAGCTGCAGGGCATAAAACAGCCATTCCTTCTTGCATGCTCTGAACCTTGATATTTAACATTTAAGGACTTTCAGATTCATTTTGAATGAAAACTCTTTGTCCCATAAACATTTTCTACTAAAACATGATATTTTCTACTAAAACATGATATACTAGGAAATTTAATACATCAAATCAGATGCAGCAAGTTAATTTCCTGCAATTAGAAATGATACAGTTGGGTAATTGCTCCACAGGGCAAACTGATTTATTCTAAAGCCTCTTGGAAAATGTTCTAATACATCCAGTTTGTACATCTTTATTGTAGTTTAATAAACAGAAAGCACACAATATGTGCTGTAATGGCAAATCAGACAGCCAGTATATAAAATCATTTGGGATTTGATGTCTAAGTCATCATTAAACTAGGATTTGCAATGAATATGTCAGATGTCTTAGCACTGCTCCACAAGCGGTATAGAAAACAGGCTCCCCCTGCTCTAATGAGGCAGAGCGAAATGGGTGAATACATTTTGATACACAATGCATCAGTGTCTGGTTTGTTTTAGTGAAACAGTAACCTCTCTCCCTTTTTCTGGGTAAATGCAGTACAATAGACTAACGCCACATGAATCTATTATGTCTTATAGGGCTTTTAGCGGGAGTATGACTGTTTAACCAGGCAGTGACACGAGAAGAATTACTATCCGACACTCCAGCTGAAAGTAGAGATTTTATTGATTCACTGCACTGGCCTGCGATTTTAGCTTTGATTGAGAGTCTTTCATGAATCCAAAAAGGTAACACTCCTTCATTGAAAACAACAGCAGGCAGTCCAGCCTGGACTCAAACCATCTGCCAGCTTAAAAGAAAGATGAAGGTGTTTCCCAAAGCATCTCCTAGCCTAGATCTATCCAGTAGATCTATCACTCCAACTAGCACATATCCAGGCTGACATACAAGAAATGCTTGTGAAGTCTTTGACTGGAGGTTTCATGTAGATCTAATTATCAAAAGTGATATAATCTGGAAACTAATTACACCCAGCAGCTACAACTTTCCTCATTCAATCTCACACATCTGAAATCTTCACATCCCAGAAATTAAGGGATATTCTTTTCTTTCTCTTTTTTTTCCAAAACCTCTTCTGAAAAATGTTGTCTTTGTTTGTTGTCGATCGGCTGTTTCAATTAAATATTTTCCTAAAAGCAGGATGTTCTATTTTAAACAAAAGAGATTTGCATTCCCAAGCAAGTCTGAGTCCAGAGTGGCATGTGAACAGTGTGCTTGTTTACACTTCAGTAGATATTCATGTAGTCCTGGTTCCATGTGCTGCCATTCCAGGCAAACCCGAACTCACAGTGCTGACAGCATTTGATACCTGTAGCTTTCCCTTTTCAGACCTCACTCTTACTTATTTAAGATCACAATTAAAACCATTATAATACAATGTAAAAAAACCAAAAGTCTAGAAAATGAAATGTAAAGTCAGTGCAAAGGAATCTAAAGTCAAGTACAGTAACATACAGGATTTTGGAGTCCCACTGTCACCTGACATAAGCCTGAAGCACAATCCATATAAAAGCTACCAAAAATAAGTGTGTCCAGCAGCACTTACTCAGAAACTTCTCTTTTAAATTGAACAGTTCTTTCCCAATCAATACAGGACACTGAGGAATTTCAAATCCTGAACATGAACAATTTGGCTATTTGTTACATATTATCAGACAAAAATACTCTTTCTCTATTTTCAGAAAAATGGGAATTTAAAATATCAAAAGCCATGGAGAAAGTTTGGAAAATATACATGCTGGGGGAGAAAGCATGGAAAAACCCTGTGTGATTCCCTGGGAAAACCGGGACCAGGCACACGCCCAGAGCTAGTGGGCCTCACTGTTCTTGGAGTATCTCCCTACACCCTTTCCCAAGGTGCAGAATTTCTGGACAGTTTGTTAACTCAGATGAGTGTCACTGTCCCAGCAAACTGGTGCACTAGGTGACGCAGGATGTATTTTCTGTGGCATTTTGACCTCAGGTATCAGATGTTATTAGCACCGAGTTTACTTATGGACAAAATGAAGTTTTGGTAGCACCTTTGCCCAGCCCTGAGTCAAAAGCAATAAACCCCAGAACTCTGCAGAGTTATGCAGTCAAAGCAGCACACTAGCATGGTCACAAGGCTTGCTTTCAGCTCTCAGTGGAGGTAGGATGAGACCGAATCTGCTCAAAATGCAAGCAAAGCAAGCTCACCTCATTGCAAAGCACTGCCAAGTGTGAGCTCACATCTGCAGAGTACAAGCAAATCTGGAGCCTTTTCAGGAGCCACCCTGGTTCCAGCAGGCTGTACAGGAAAATAAACCAGGGCCAGGGTGAGGGCTTGCACCCTACTTCACAGTTGTCTATAGTGCGTAGCTCTTAGCACATTCCTTGGTAAGGTTTTGCCCCATAACATTTTACTGTCTCCCATGCAATGCCTAGGCACCCTTAACAGACTAGCACAGACCCTGGGTTTTCCTAAATATGCAGTTTGCACAAGGCTGCTTTGTTTTGGAGAGAAGAGGTCCATGGACACAAGCCAGGTTGTGTCACTTCTCCTCAGAGCCTGTCCTTGGGTTCTGTCTAATTTAATAGCAGAGCTGGGATGACCATTTTTTTATGGGCCTTAGCTCCACAGAACCACACACAGGCTCCCTCCATTCCCAGGGCATGGACGCACAGTGCCCACAGGCCTGGGCTGCCTGCAGTGTACAGGCACTCCGGTGGTGCAAAAGTGACTAAAATGCTTCCCTATCCCTGCTGGGCAAGGAAAGGATACAGCCTTGCTCTGCCATTGTTGTGTCTGAAAGAATAAGCCACATGAGCCAAACTAATTATGCTCAGAGTCAGCCATGGTGGATCCGCACCCACACATGACCAGTCTGCAGCCTGGAGACATGAAGAGCTGAGGACTAAGTGTACAGCTCTGCAGCAATTAGCCTCAAGAGCTTACAACAAATGCAAGACAATTTAGAATGACAGAAAAATGTTCCAAGAGACACCATAGTTGCACAAAATTTGAAGGCTCCAGAAAGATCTCAGGAATCAGAAATAGCAGAAAATTGCACAATGCTTTCGCCCTTTTTTCCTCTCAGCCAAGTTTCAGACCAGGGTAATTACAGCAGGCTTATTTCTTAGGCACAGGAAAAAAGAAAATCCAGGTTTGAAATAAGATCAACTCTTTGGGTTCCATCCTGCAAATCTGCACTTGGACAAAAATCGAGTAATACTTTGGAAGCTGGATAGCAAACATGGGGACAACTGTGCCTGGCTGCAGGCACCAGGGGATCCCACCTCTCCAGGCCCTTTGTTCACACAGGCTCAATGTTTCAGGGTTCTGAGAATAGCCCACTGTGGATGTGTTACCAGACTTCCAGGGATGCATGTCATTCCCTTGCATTCCACTTGCTGAAAATCACAAGCTACTGTCAGATACACTGAGTATATAATCTGAGAAAATGCCACAAATAGCAAACTGTCAGCTCAGGAAAGATTAAGCCAAATGCTTTTCTGTGCCTTGCTGCAGAAATGGAAGCAGCGACATGACTGGGGATCTCAGCATCACAGACAGGACAGAGAAGGCTCCCCAGTATGTGTTCATAACTGATTGGGCTCCTCAGTGGGTGTAAGTGCTGGTAAATGGGAAGCGGTGACTTTATATTCATGTGAGTGACATGCTGTGTTGTATTTCAGTTGTGGCGTGTTATGTAGTGGAAACTTCTTTGAGATAGAAGTCTCTTGTCCCTTTTCTGTTCCTCAGATTCTTATGGAGATGCAATCCCTCTGTTTGTTAGTTCCATATGGCCTATCTTCAAGCTGTTTCAAACATCACAGAAGAACAGCCAACTTGAAGTTCCTGCAAATTTCTTGAAAATAGGGGCCCTAGCAAAGACATTAATGGCACCACATAGGAAACTCTGCTGAGTGAGGTCAGCTCTTATTAGACTCTAGATAAGTGGGACATGTGGGTTTATGAATGTCTTAATCACAAAGTAAGATTTGCACTACAGCAGAAAAAAAAACCCTTGGGAATCCTTGAGAAATCCTGTCGCAGTCAAGGCAGGTGGGTCCTCTGGTGTCACACCACAGTTCCCCTCAAAAAGTCAACCAACCACAAAGCAGTACAGATCAAACAACCATGAACTGTGGCTGTGCTACGTCCTGGACTCACGCATCTCTTATTTCCTTTGTAATGTGGGTAAGCAGACAGGGAAATAGGCTGGAGCAGTTTTCTGCAGCATGACAGATATTCCAGGTGACATTTCCCACTGAAGGCTGGCAGGTAGAATGTGACACACATTTCAGTTTTGGGCAGTTATCCTCCATCCATGCAAATACACTGTCACAGCCTTGTCCAAGTGCTGTACAAGAGCACCAGTAGGCCTCCACAGGCTCAGCCCCCCAAAGCTTTGAGAAGTCCCCAGGTCTGAGCTTCTCCTATTATCTGCTAAGGAGAACTTCAATAAATGGCACACAACAATGGGAAGAAATACAACGTTCCTTGCAAATAAGGACAAGAGATACCTCTGAGTTTGTCATTGTAATCAAGCTAATGAAGCTCTAGAGAAACCACACATGTGACCCAGTATCACAGACTGTACAAAAGAAATGCAGTTTTTCAGGCTCCATTGTGGTGGATTTTGCTGTGCTGTCATCTGAGTTCAACATTCAGCCATCCTGCAACAGCGAATGCTCACAATGCCACAACTCGACGGACTTAGGGGGAGGCTGCTATCACCAGCTGGATGAGAGATTCACAGCTATACAGACTAAGCTAAAATATGCCGAAAGAAGCTCAACACCAGCCACTCTTCCTGTCATCCCTTCACCTCCTTGTTTGTTTCTTATTCTTACACTTTATATTTCAGACCATGCCCTTCAGGGACAAGAGCTTCAATTTCCTCTGCGTTTCTCCTGTGTCTGTGGTAATGCAGGTCCCACCCCAGCGGAGCATCTATGCACTGCCACAATGCAAGTGTTGGTGTGAGACAACAAAACTGTCTTGTTATTTCACTGTTTTCAAACATCCAGCTCATAAGTATTCCAGTATCACAGCAATACCTAAAAAGGGATCCTGTTACTGCAGCTAAATTTGTTCAAATTCATTTCACTTAAAAAAGGTACTAAGACTGTCTTCGTTCAGCTATAGCCTCACTTTCATTAATCACCATCTCGTTCAGGCTGTGTTTTATATACTCAATTATTCAGTTTTGCCCTGATAATAAGTAATGTACAATTGTAGGCGAGAAGTAAAATGCTTCAGTGCAACCCCTCCATTCCTAATGGATTCTCTGTTTGTTTACATTATACTGTAATAGCTATTGATCTTCACACGATTATGGAATCCAGACAGCATTAGAAAATTCATTAATGATGACTATAGAAGCTTTAACCCTGTTTAAAATGTTCTTCACTTTCAGGCTATTCTACATGAATGACAACATCTATTATGGACAAAGGCACTGTAACCACCCCTAATTTGCAAAGCATATTATCTGTGATCAATACTGAATGATAAAGCACAGCTGACTGAAAAGGCCAATTTTGGAATTCAAGCGACATATGGTTTAAATCCCACAGTAACCACCCCGAATCAACTAAACAATGGGGACATACAAGATCCAGGATTTCTAACGCAGTGCTCCACAGTTAACACAGCCCTTCCCTCGGGACTAATGCGACTATTTACATTTTTGGTTTTCAAGGACAGAGAAAGGGTTTGCTGTTTCCTTCATCACATGTGACAAGGTGTAATGCATAATGAACAAAATGCCATAATTGCTTAGTAAAGGAACTTTATTAAGCATACAGAGTAACTTTATTAAAAAAAAAAAAAAGGAAAAACACTTCGATGAACATTTTGTTCTAACAGGATACTGTTTTCAGGTTTTTTTCTGAAGAAATAAATATTATCAACAAAATTACCCTCTATACAATTGTTTCACAGTTCCTATAGCACTAGTCTTGTATGTCTTAATAATACTTTCCAGGAAGTCTGTTTGTTTTAGCACTAGCCTACTTTGAAAGATAGATAATGAGAAAGACTAAAAAGTGCCAAGCTTACCGCTTCATTTAGATTCCACGACTGTTGTCCCAGCTCTTTCAAGTTACGTATTAATGACAAAGGGTTATGAAAGGATTTTATTAAACATTAAGTACCTTGGCAGTGTAACTAAAGGCATAAACCACGGCAACCTACATGACAATTACATATTGCAGCTCTAAAAAAAGGAAGCATTTCATAATTATGGCTTTATATAATTCTGATACCTATAAAAATTCTGGATGAAACTCACCCTAAGTGTAACTCACTGGGTATATAACAAGGATGAATTTAGTGTTGTGCATTCATGGGAATAGCTTTGCCTGTAAGAAACCAATACATTTTTCAGCAAGCCACATAATAGGGACTGACCTGAGCCAAATAATTCACATTTTCATTCCCATGCAAACTTCCACAGAAGGAACTAGATGCATAGCTCTGCTTTGGCGAGTACACAGTACAACACCACATCTCCCAATAAAACCTCTCCATACAGAGCTGCTGAGTTTTTACAGCTTGTGTCTCAAACTGTAAGAATGGTCATTCGATATGTTTGCCCAGCAAGGAGCCCAACACAGTCTCTAGGGGTGTGTTTAGTTTTCACCACTGTGAGGTATCTATGACATAGGTATGAGCTAAGTTCGTGTGCCATGATTATATGTTGTGGTTTCCCTTGTGATCTGGTATTGTCCCCTGTCACGATCTGGTCGGTGAAGTCTAGAGAGCGATTTTGCCTATGTCTGGAATAACAGGAGCTCAGACACTCAGCACAAACCTGGTGTGGTGCTGAAGCTGGGCCAGCTGAACCGCACCCAACTGAGACTCTAGGTGTTAAATACATTATATGTACTATGGTAGCTCTTTCTATATCAAGACCCATTTGTAAGATGGATGGTCAGTGAAGAGGTGGGTGCAGGAAGCAGGGGGAGGCTGCCACTATACAGAAATTGGGACACAGAAGGGTCTGCCCCACATCAAGTGTTCAGCCCACCTCAACAGGCAGAACACAGCCATGCTCTGTACGCAGAACCAGCAGCCAGGAGGAACTACCAGGTCCCACCACTTGGATATAACCATTGTACTTCAAGAGATGAGTGTTTATGCCCCTCACCTGCTAAATTACACAGTGCATGCAAAAAGTGTCACTCACTCCAGCTGGCGGCCTGGGCCTCAGTTTGCCCACATTAGACTGGGGATGTAAGATGAGAAGCACTGAGAGTTTTGGAAGGTGAAGCCACAGATGCTGATAGACAGCAATAGTGAGAGCTGCACTGACAGATATCCATATCTATGTGTTTCTACAGCTATAGATATGTGTATCAATTTTGATTTACATGCATGCAATTTCTGAATTAAGAACAAATTCCCACATTATACACAAACACATGCATGTGAACTAAGAGCACTCTGTCTCTCTCCCACATTGCTGTCTTTAGCAAAGACATCATTTTACCCCTTATATACAACCAAAGCAGCTCAAATTCAAAATTATGAACCTAAAGTAAAATTTGTTGGAAAACAGTCAATGAGCAATCCAAAGGTTGAAATATATTAGCTTATATATAAGCTTGTAGTTCACAGAAATTTGTATAATGTCTCCAGTCTGCTTAAGGATCGCAGATTTACAGAAGAAAGCACAAATTCCACTCAATCAAAAAGAGAGCAAAGAAAAACCTAGAAGAAGAAGAAAATACCATAAAAAGAGCGGTCAAAAGTGATCAAAGCTGAACTGATCTGAACTGAAAAAATCTTGCCAAAAAAACCTCAGCTCCAAACAAAACATGTCTAGAAGCTCTAGGAATAGGAAATTGTTTCCTAGACAAATTTTAGTCCAATCTAAGTGACATTGCTGTGTAAAGCAATCTAAGCAACCTCATTAGTCCAGGAGGATAGCAGAAAAAAAGATAAGTACTTAGCAATTTCAGTCTTAATGCAACATTGACCACACCAGCAATCATAGCCTTCAACTACCTTGATATGCAAGGTAAGCCACTAAGAAGAGAAATTCATACATGTTGCAGATAATGAGGTTAATTTTTCTGTGAGTTATCATGGACATTATTATAGTACGTTATCAGTACTTTGCTAAAATTTTTCTCACTATGGAAATCAATCTTCCCTTCTTGGCTAGAGCATAAAGGCTGAGATTTATAAAGCCTTTTAAGGTGCCTCTAAAATTAATGGGAATTGGATGTCCTCATTACCTACATGCTTTGAAAAACTCAGCCAAAATGCATAAAATGCATAGACAGTGGCTATCATTAAAACCGCTCCAGTTCTGCCTTTGAAAGTGGATAAGGATATCATCATGTTCAAATGATTCCCTGTAAAGAATTTAGCACCAGGAATATTTAGCAAACCCTACAGTGCTCACCGTAAATTACTTTCAAAGGCATGTGCAAAGATTTTATTGATGCCTATACAAACAACTGCATGAAGTAATTCAGTGAAGTGAATCTCTGGGGATGAGTTGCCAGCATCGCAGTCCCGAAGGAATGGAATTTATTGTATATTCTAAGTAGCCATGTTGTTGCTCCAGTTGGGAAAGGTCTGGTGACATGAGGCTCTATATCCTCAGAACTAATTGTGTGCTGGTGTGCAAAATGCAGTCCGAAGGCATGAGTGCAATGGAGCTGTTCCAACTGGTTCTGTTGAGCATGTTGTCAAAATCATGCCTAGTTCCCCTCCACCTGAAAACCTCAATAAACCATCTCCATTTCACCACTGCCACCCTTGTGGGCAAAAGCCATGTTGCTCTAGATCAGCTGTCCTTCTTAGTCCTTTTTTATAATTTTTCCCTATATTCTGAGTAAAAGGGGCATCCTTGCCAACCGTCTTCTTCCTCGGTCTTGACCATGCCTCCTTTCTCACCTCAGCTGGTTGGTAGATCAAAGTGGAACTAAATCCAGTGTCTGTAGTGTCACAGTGAGGGTCATGCAAACTCTGGGCAAAGTTTTTGCTGCTGTTGCTACCTCACTAGCAGAACCCAGATGGACTAGTTTGTATCTAGCTCTGGCACTGATATCATAAACATAAGCAGTGCAATCACATTCCACAGTGGAGTGCAGATGAGAAAAGCCAAAGGAGAAAAGATTCAGCCTTGTGTAATTTCCATGATTAAAATCAACAGCAATGTTTGACTAATTGGCCCACCAAGGCCCTTGCATTGGCATAATTTAAATAAGCTTAAAAACAGAACAAGGTTAAAAAAACAGCACCATTCACCTACCAACAGGGCTGCATAGTCTCTTCACTGAGTTTGTGTTACACAAGGCTTGTTTCTCTCTACAAGAACGCCACAAAGCCTCCCGAGCTTTCTAGTGGAGTGCTGACCAATGTGTTCACTGTCAGCATCACCAGTCATTACACCTCTGAACAGAGGCACTGCATCATTAAGGGACTGCAAGAAGAAGACGGAAACACACATTCTCCCTCTCCCGCTCCATGTCACTGCCTTATCTTCATGCATGTCCTGCAGATTTACTCAGAGGCAGGAAAAACAGCAGTTTCTCTGTTACAATCGCTAAGGCAATGTGTGTTATATGACCTCATGTGTCATGGAAAAGTGATTGCATCCCCATGCACTCATGCACAGGGCAGATGGAGCTTTTCCTCTGTCTGCTTTCAAATTAGTTTCAAAGTATTTGAAAGAAGTCATGGGACGGCTGAGATAGAAGAGGACCAGATAGAATTCTAGACATTTCTTTCAAAACCATTGGTGAGCTCTCTATTGAGAAGGTCCTGGGCCATCAGGTAGGCACTAGCTTCCCCAAAAGACCCCCTGTGAGACCTTGTCTGCATCTGTCCAGCTCTATCTGATTGAAATAATGATCCAGAAAACCGAGATTTAGGTGAACTTTGTTATATAACTGTTGCCGACCTCACATTTGGAGCGGCAGGCCAGCGGGTGACAGAAACCACTCTGGCAACTGCTAATTGGCCTTAGTAAGGAGTAAGTCAGAGAAATTGGCCTGGGGCAATGTAATTAGCAAAGTCATTGGCAGCTTATGCCAACAGTCTAATTTAGAAAGTAATAAATAGTTAAAAACAGCCGTCTCCTGGGGGCAGGAGAACGTATGTACTAGGACAGCTGACACAGTGAAGAAGCTATTGCCCCAGGTGGAATCACCCCGTGTAGGGGCCGAGCTGCCACCCAGGACCTGACATGTCCCTCTGACAGAGCAAACATCTGTCCCCCAGGGTCCAGGGTGCTGGTCTAGACTGGAGTGAGGCTGGGGGTCTGATTCGTGTGTGTCGTACATCTGTATGTTATAAAACGGAATTCTTGGAATAAAAAAATCACTATCCACCCACTAAACTCACCTTGCAAAGTAAAAAAAAAATTAAATGGTGCATTACTGAGTGGTGTGGGTCTGCTCCTGTGGCCATCACATCCTGTGCCCTCACTTCAGAGGATTCAACTGCGACTTAAGGTGAGGAGCTGCACAAGAGGAACTTCCAGGCTGTGCCTTGCCCAGGCTCATTTCACCATGCAGCCGACAGGATGAAAACCGGTGGGCATGGGCCCATCTGTCAGCTCACAGAGCTGGGGGCTGCAGGGAGGGGGAAGCAGCAGTGAGGGAATAAAGAGAAGTGGGGAATGGGCTCTGCTCCCAAACACCTTGCTCAGCACAAGGCTTGATGTAATTTGCTGCCCATAGATTAACAGTGAATTATTGTCCCCTGCAGCAAAGCTGAAGTGGGGAGGTGTGCAAGAGGCACAGTGTTTCCCAGAGCAGTTCCTGAGATGAGGCAGCTACCCAGCTTCTGCATTGCTCAGAGCAAAGCCTTGAGATGCATAGTAGCCCAAAGTAATGAGCCTGGCTCTGGCAATAAAGTGATTGTGGCAGTAAAGTGAAACAGCCATTATGTACTTGGCAACGGGCTCTAGCCTTGAGATAACCTGCTTTTTAATTGAGCTGAGGAATGTTTTCATTCTTTCTCAAGTTGCATATTATTTATGGGTACAATGTGTAATAATAAAAATTACATCTCTTGGAAAAAACAATGAGCAGAGAGTCAGCTGGAAGAACACTACACAGCAGGCGTATATTTTCTAGAGAGGTAGTCATCTATTTTAAGTACCATTGTGCTCTGTTTCACTGTGGTAAACCCACACAGAAAGCAGCAGAACACTAGCGATGTTTTCGCATGTACAAAGAAACCCTGTTTAAAAGCACAACCTCTAGGCATGTGCTGTAAAGTACCTCACCTCTGAGTTTCATGCACTCATCTTTTCACAGACCTCTCCCAATCTGTATTCTAGCAAAGATGCCGGTAGAGGGAATGGTCACAAAAGGTACACCCCATGCCACTGCTCTGAAGTGTTCATTCTCAGCAGAGCATCTTCCCTCTCCTTCATAAAGGGAGCAGCAAAAATTGCTCCCAGTTTTCCTCCGTGCTTCAGTGTGCTGAACACCAGCACCACTGACAACTGGGGGAAGGGGGAAGAATGCACTGCCTTTATCCATTTTTAATTGCTGGAGACGATAAAGTTGATCTTCGGGAAATAAATACTTTACTACTTTCCTCTCCCCCTCTCAGCACGCCAGCACATTTGGTTTATCGATGGGCATTTAATAATAACTTTCAATACCGGAATTTTCTCAATTGCTTCTTCAGGTTTTTGCTCCAAACCACTGTGGTTGGATTACTCATGAGAAAAGCTGAGCAAATGGATTTTATGTAGTGTGTGTCTGCACGGAGAGAGAGTGAGAGAGCACAGAACCACTTAAATGATAAATCAAATATTTTTTTAAAGTATTTTCCTTTGTGCAATAACCTTTTATGACAACCCTGCTGTCACAAATAAGCTGTTTAACACTTTGTGCCCTGTCATCCTCCATGAACAGTAGAAGCAGGACTGTGCTGCACACATTATCTTAAAAAATGCTTGCAGCCAATAGGTCTTGAATTTTAAATGTAAACAGGGCTGCCTACAGGTTTGTTCGCCTGACATCTAATTGTCTTTGGGCCTGGAAACCAAACATGGGGAGAACTGACTGCGGAAAAGAAAAATGAAGGCTGAAAAAGAGAAAGAAAAAGAAAGAATGCTGTACCTATAATGTAAATCTTATGTTTAATTAGGAGGGCTGAAGAATTGTGGCCAGGAAAAACATGTTTCTCTGTAAGTGGTTTTGAATAGCACTGAAGATGAATATAATAAGGCTGACAAATACACCTTGGAGGGTGACTGCAAGAATAAAATCGATTTATTTAATAATTTAGAAATTGCTTCCAGCCATATCTCCCATTAAAATCTGAAGGCCATTGTATTCTGTATTTCTTTGGTCTTTTTTCTCCATTTTAGTTATGCTCCACCAGCTTTAATAAATAAGTAATACATGGGGGGAAAAACACTTATCTCGAGTGCTTTGCCACAACCCTGTAGGGCTCTTTGATTCTTTCTAACTCTAAATAGATCAAGTCAGGAGCAATCATTTCCCTGGAGAAGAATGATGTTTCAGGGTTAATACTTTAAATATAAGCACGGAAGTCCAAAAATTAAAATTAAAATTAAAATTGTATTAATGACTGTCAAAGATCAAAGCAGGTGACCAACGTATTAAATGCATATTCTACTTCCCAAAACCAAAGGAAAAATCACCTGGATATGTAAACAGCAGTCAGTAGCTACATGTTCTTATGTAGGACAAGTTAAGGGAAAATGAGCCATAATGAGAGTAAAAATTAATCCAACATTTTTTTTATTCGATCACCCATTTTGAAGCTTTCTCTTCATAAATGTTTCTGCAGCTCAAGCTTCCTGAGATTTTTCTCCTGGTGGTGTTTTGACCTTAGTTGTTACAGATTCTTGTTTTATACTGTGCATTTTAAAAAGAAAATATATTGGACAGTCCTGATTGTTAATCAATTAAACATTAAGTACTCACCACCTTACCGATGCAAAAGCAAATATAGTCCAGGCACAATCCTTCTGCAACTATTTTATGCAAAATTCATGGTGTGAATATTATAAACAATTTATAAAGTCAAGTATGAGTTTGATATAGGTGCGTATCAGCAATGTAGGCCAATTTCATTTACACTGGGAAGTTAAACAAAAGCACAAAAAATGCCTTTCTTTCCACTTGAGTTTGATGATAAAGCAAGCTGCATGGTCAGAGGGACCTTCCTTGTCTGCTCTGGCAGTTTGATGCTGTCACTTGCAAGACCAGTAGAAAAGTTGAACTCTGCTGCAGCAATAGCTATAACAACATTCATTAATTCTTTTCAGTGAAGTACTTCCATTTTCCCCTAATAATGTTCATTTTAGCCATTCTAAAACTAAATAAAATGGAGAAAGGAAAGAGAAAAGAGCACACACTAAAAGCCACTATAAAAGAACCGTCTGAATGGATGTTTTTAAATTGATGTCATCAGACTTCAGATAAATAAATGCTAAATTTCGTTAACGTGCTCTTCCTTTTCCCAACATACCAACAAAAAGTGGCTTTAGAAAGGGCTTGCATTACAGCCCATGTAGTTTTCCTTCAGCAGCTCGGGCAAAGCAGCACCCCCCACCTCAAACTGCTGTTTTGCAAGCCATGAGTGGACCATGGGAGCAGAGCCAGTGGTTCTGATCCATGACAAAACTGTGATTGGGGTGGGATCCAGGCCTGATTACACCCCATCTCCCAACACCTTAGCTTCTCATTTCCATACCCTGGCATTCTCGGACCCTCTTCCCATAGCCTTGGTAGCACTTGGCTTTGTCCACACGTGGTTTGGGGGAGAAACAAGCCCATCTAGCTGCTTGCCAGCATGGTCTGGTGAGTCTAAGAAAGAAGCTGACTCCAGAGATCCCACACCAAAATGCTTACAGTTTTTTTGCCTGCACATGGACAAAACCCTGCTGACTGGATGAAATGATGCCCGAGTTTCTCTGGCAATTGCCAGAGCATGGGTGAGATTTTCCCACATCAGGAACTTGTGGGTGAGAAGAACAACATGAGGGGAGGAAACCAAACACAGCCCCTTTGTGCCCTCATCGCCCATAAAAAGGCAGGCATGCACCCCTTAGGCACTGGATGTTTTAAGCTTCTTTTCTTAAGGTTATGGGCAGTTCTCATCATTCCTGCAGATCTAAGGGGAAGATAGTGAAGGCTGTAACATGACCTTGATGGTTTAGAGGGCAGGGCAAGGACGAGGATCCAGAGCACTGCTGTGTGGGTAGATGTGACACTCACCCTCAAAGACAGTCCCTTTGTACAGTCTCACAGTGCTCCTTGCAAGAGCTTTTCCCAGACCTTTAGAGGCTCTCATCAACCAACTCCAAGAAGACCCCCATAGTCCCCAGCAGGTCTTGCAGACAGCAACCGTTTTAAGGATTTCTTCCATTAGGGGACCCCTGAGAACTGGTGCTTAGGGCAGGCCCTGCAGAGTGGAAACCAAAGCGGGAGCTATCTACTGCTTGTTTTTGTGTTAAGATCTCATCAGGGAATATAGAGAACTGATTGCTGGGCAGAGAAACAAGAGCAGGTGATGGGAGGCTTGTGAGCTTCCCTCACCTCCTATTTTCCATCTCAGGTAGCTTGCTCCCTTGTCAGGCTTAGCCCAGATAAGCAGTGCAGTAGCTGTGGCCAGCATGGCCAGCGAGCCATATTCCAACAGCCAGCTTTCCCTATAATCCTTATTATTCCTTACTGCTGAAATGGGGGAGGGGAGGGAGGAGGATTTTGCTGCTTTTTGTGCCTGTGCAGGGCTGTGAGTTCTCTCTTGTCTGCACAGGGGCAGGCTCACTGCTCCTGTGTGTGACCTGCAAGAAACCCAGCAAATGGGAGGAGGAGGCATTGCTGAAGCAAGCAAGGGACAAAAGTGACTTGGTTGTTACTGCTGCTGCTGCAGAGTTGCTAGGAGGAGGCACAAAGCCCCCTGGACATTACCACTGGAAAGTCATTAGGAAGCTCATGGCCAAATCCCCAGCACAGATTGCAAGTCCTCCTCTCCCAAGGCATACACAAGGCATAGGGGCTCAGGAGGAGAAGGGAGGGGGGCTCGAGAAGGAAAGGAGGGGACCAGTCCCATCCCCAAAAGGATGGAAATTAGCTGGAAAGGGGTGGGTGGAGATCAGCGTGGGCAGACGGTAGGGTTTTTGGGGTGTGTTTCTTTCTTGTTATAAAGTTTGCCCCTCCCCTCAGGATATTCTTTTTTTAAAAAAAGTTTTATTCATGAGTTGTTAACCATTTTGTTTAGCAAATCGGTTTATCCCAATGACCTTTCCCTGCTTTAATTTTCGAGATGGCAGATGGCTCTAAAGAAATCCCCCTTAAATGCAGAACCAGACCCAGCCTGTTTTTTCACACACTGGACCTGCATCAACATGCCAAGCACAGCTCCAGAAAAAAGGACAAAGTCCCCAAGAAAGAAGCAGGGAGGGAGAAGGAGGGGGAAGGGAAGAGAGAGAAAGAGAGACTAGACAGAGCCCAGGTTGGCTATTTTTTGCATTGTTAATTGTCTGGGATTTCTCTCTGGCACTGGTTGCAATCCCCCAGCACTACTCTCTGCACAGAGGCAACAAGCTCCATGGAGGATGTCCTGTAGGACGGGTATCCCAAAGTGTATGTTGACGTAAGAGGGAGGAGAAACAGATGGGAGTGAGGGACCTGTGCAGGAATGAAGGGCAGGAATGCAGAAAGCAGAAGCAATGCTGAACCAAGCTGAGCAGCTGCACTGGTATGAAAATACAAAATGGGAGCAGAGGGTTGGAAGGAAGTACAGAAAAAAGCAGCCTGAAGCCCTAGCACCCTGAACTGCTGGCTCAGCCTCCTGCTGAGTCCTCATCTGCCACTCATGTGAAGGGCAAAGTGGCTTTCCAAATGTAATTTATCACAACCTTTGTAGAAGATGTTAGTCCCACTTACCCCTGCTGAACACATTTCAAGTTTTAACCCATTCAGTTGTTTTGGATGAATAAGTGAAGCATGTTCAAGAGCCATCATTTACCTCTTCTCACTCTCTTTTTGAGAAAAACTGATACTAATTGTCCCATCTGGTATCTTTCTCAACTGGTAGTAATACCACCTGGAGATGAAATTCCAAGAAGTGATTCTGTTTATTTTTGCTCACCATCAGCTGGATCTGGTTTAAAATGTGGTCAGAACAGCAACTGTTTAAAAAAAAAAAAAAAAAAAAGAAGCTAATGATGAAATGCATTCAGGTTCTGCAACACTGGATTCCTCCCTGACCATTTTACGCTTATGCTTAAAATGAGAGATCCCTAGCAGGGCTTGCAAATGACAGTGTGAGCTCCTGACTCAAACCAATTCATTCCAGTCTCCAGAGGGGCTGTACAAATATCGTTTGGCTAACCATTTAATCCCGTGTTTCATTTCAAGTATTTAAGTGAATCCTATTGACTTTCCTGGCTGGCTTCAGTCATTTCAAGGGGGAAAATCGAGGAGAGGATGCAACCACAGCATGTGACATGCCATAGTTCATCATACAAAAAAAGATGGGAGGAAGGCACAACCCCCTACCTCCTCCCCCTCTTTCATTGAACTCTATGGAATTCCATGGGAGAAACACATGCATATGTTCTCCTGACCCAAGTCCTAGCAGCAATAACTTCAGCCCATAGCCAAGGTATAATAATTGGACTACATCACAGGATACTGCTTTATGTGTTGCACTGTTCGGAAAAGATTGCATAAGATATCAAGAGCAGCAGACAGGATCCTTTTTACCTCGAGAAAGGTGTATGTTATGCCTAGAAAAATGCAAATTGCTACAGTCTTAAGCATCATCATGGAGTCTCTTGGCTTCTTTTCACTCTGCATGGTTTGTTTTTCACTTGGCTTTTCAAAGTTCTGTCCTGAGACCAGAGAGACAGTTGAGGAAGACAAAAGGGCCCCAGCTGCATCAAAGTGTAAAAGCAGCCCTAAGTCAATATTGATGGAACCATGGATGAATCTGTAAGTACCACTGGCACACAGATCAGTCCTAACCCACACGCAACAAGGGAACTACTTCTGGTTTGGGGGATGCAAGGTACTGCTCCAGCATAAGAAATCCAACTGCCTCCCGATGGCTTGCCACAAGTGGTGCCTAATAGACCTAAATAAAGTGGCCACAGCAATGTCCCCTCAACTCAAAGTTCTAACACTACTGAAGAACAGAGCCAGGCTGTTGACTTCACTGTTTCATCTCATGTCTACCCTCATGTGAACTGTTTGCCTAGCTCCAAACACACCCCAGCTCTGCTACTATTAGAGACAAGTGACCAATTTCCCTCAGATTACTTACCTGCAGGGCACAGGTTGGGGTTTTTTTAAGATTTTGCTTATTCTCCAAATGGATTGTAATTTCCTCAAGTGTTTTCACTCAAACCATTTTTCCCCAGTGTTTGATTTCTGTGTAATGTCAGTTGACTGAGATGGTCCACGATTATTTCTGTTCCCTGATGCTGTTTAGAGTCTGTAGGTCTATCAAACCACTGTGGCTTCCATTCACTCAAGGAGAGGTAGCAGCAAAACAGCATTTGGAGATTTTATAAAATATTAAACCTCCTGTTTTCTAGGCCACACAGTCCTTGCCTGAGGCAGCATTCATATAAAAAGTTAAGCTATTACAAGATTTATTGCCTGAATGCAAAGGAGCACACAAAATTGAAGTCTATGTCTCAGCCAGTTGGAACACAAACAGATATTCCTTCTAAGGTGCCCTGAACTGGGCTGGAGACAGGCAACAAGACACGTGCAGTTGGCCCAGTGCAGACCAGCCTGTGCTAAAATAAAAGCACCAGCCTGGAAGCATTTGTGCTGTATAAAATCATTTGATTAAAGAGGACACAGCCAGACAGAGCCCACGTACACTGTGCAGCTTCATCAGTGCAAGGGTTTGTCATCGCCAGCACGCCATCCGTCACTAGCATGAGGGATCCTGACAGTGGATGCAAACAGCTGGCTAAGGAGGAACCTTCAGTACAGTCATTTAGATTCCTTTATGGAGCCTTCAGTCACCATAAGTTTAACCATGCTGTGCTCCAGATGGGCTAAAGATGTGTGATGTTTAGGAAGGGAAATCACTGCTCTGCCCTCATATGCCAACTGTACTCAACATTGATACACAGACCAAGCTTCCCAGGGGTGCCTAAGAAAGATGTGCACTTCTAAGATCTAATGCTTTATTTCTTCTCTGTGCTACTCAGTGTCTCCAGATTGACAGATGATTTTTTTTTTCCATTACATTCATATGTGGAATATGGTTTTACTGGAGCTCAGAATCAAGAGGACCATTTTCAAGTAGTTTTATGAAGACATAGGGAAGCCAGGTCCCTCTATATCCCCGGTGAGACTTCTTCCATCCTAACTCTTGCACATTAGCTTTCCACTTCCAAAGTGGTAATTCTCCAGTGCTTGACAAAGCTTTCAACTCAACGCTGCAGGGAGGCAGCAGCATGGTGAATCTGCTATGCCACCTGTCTCAAACTGAATATTGTAAGATGAACTGTGTGTTCTGAAGAACAGAAGTAGTCTTCATTGGTCATACCCCACCCACTGGAAAGCCTTTGCCTCCAGCGAAGATTTGGTATGCATCCTGGAGCAAGTTTTATCCATCACAAGGGTCGTGGTCCCTCATGTACGCAGAGCCAAAACATTCGCTAGTTGCCATAGGAAGAGTATTCCCCTTTTTACATGTGCACACGCACTCAAACGTACAACAGTGGCAGTACTTTTTCAAGCCAAAGAAACATCTAATGCCATTTTCAGCCTTGATTTAGCAATAAATCCCCACAGAATCATAGGCTTAAGCTGGAAGGAGCCTCTTGGGTCACCCCATCCAACCAACATCCCAGAGCTTAATGCCGAAAACAATCATCAGCTTCAACCTTCACTGCAACCAGGCTGTTTCCCCTGGCATTGAGATGACAAGCCACTAAGTCCAACTGAGAGGATATGTTCTGACTCCAAAACCTCCAAATGTTTACAGCTATGCTCTCTGAAGAGAAAAATAAGCTCTTTGTTCTTCTTTTCTTATCCTATTTGTAGAACATACCTTTTCTCTCTTTGCATGGTCAGCCAAGTAACTGGGTACTATGACCTCAGAAATGTTCTACAGTAATGACCCAAAATTCAACAATATCGCATAAGGTTGACATCTGTGTTGGTCCATCAGTGACCAGAGAATCATAGAATAGTTTAGGTTTGAAGGGGTCTCTAAAGTTCATCAAGTCCAACTCCCCTGCAATTATCAGAGACATCTTCAACTAGATCAGTTTGCTCACAGCCACATCCAACCTGACCTTTTATGTTTCCAGAGATGGGACATCTACTGTTTCTCTGAGCAGCCTGTGCCAGTGTTTCACCACTGCCATTGTAAAAAATTTCTTCCTTATATTTCCTCTAAATCGACCTTCTTATCATTTAAAGCCATTACCCCTTGTCCTGTTGCAACAGTCCCTGCTAAAATGTTTGTCCCTGTCATTTTATAAGCTCCCTTTAGATACTGAAAGGCCACAATAAGGTTTCCCCAGGGCCTTCTCTTCTCCAGGCTGAACAGCCTCAATTTTCCCAGCCTGTCTTCACAGCAGAGGTGTTCCATCCCTCTGAGCATCTTTGTGACCCTCCTCCAGATCCACTCTGACAGGTCCATTTCCTTCCTCTACCGGAGATCCCAGAGGCGGATGCAGCACTACAGGTGGGGTCTCACCAGAGCAGAGCAGAGGGGCAGAATCCCCTCCCTTGCCCTCCTGCCCACGCTGCTTTAGTTGCAGCCCAAGACATGTTTGGCTTTCTGGGCTGCAAGCTCACATTGCCGGGTCATGTCCCGTTTTTCGTCATCAGCATCTCCAACTCCTTGTCGGCAGGGCTGATCTCAATCCATTCATCCCCCAGCCTGTGCTCCTACCAGAGCAGCACCTTGCACTGGGTCTTGTTAAAATTAATGAGATTTCCATGGTCCCACTTCTCCAGCCTGTCCAGGTCCCTGTGGATGGCATCCCAACCCTCAGGCATGTTAGCTTCACCACTCAGCTTGGTGTCATCTGCAAACTTGCTGAGGGTGCACTCCATCGCACTGTCTATGCCATTGATGAAGATACTAACAGTAGTGGTCCCACTACAAACCCTGGGGGACACCATTCGTCACCAATGTCCATCTGGACATTGAACTGGTGACCTCTGTCCTCTGGATGAGACCATCCAACTAATTCCTCGTCCACTCACCAGTGCACCCATCAAATCCATATGACTCCAATTGGGAAAGAAGGATGTTGTGGGGGATCCTGTCAAAGACCTTACAGAAGTCCAGACAGAACAAATAACAAAGTACAGATAAAGGTTTAAAATGGTTCCTGGAACATAAAAAGTAAGGCTTTCCTCATTTACCTTAAAGTATTTTTAAAGAAGTGTGCACAGTGCACAATATAGAAGTGTAGTTCATAATAAGCAATAAAAAAAACTAGGAAAAACAAAACAGAATTAAGATTAATAACAAAACTCATACGTACCAAGAAAAAAGTTTACTGCTGGTTCAGCAGCATAAATTTAAATTCGCTGCTGCAGCCCTCTCTGTCACATCAGTTGACTGCCTTCTTGGGAAATATTTATGTGTCTAAGGGTCAGGTTCAGGCGCAATATAAATAATAGTATGATCACTTAGAGGGAGCTTTACATCTGTACAAACACTGTCTAATGAATTCCTGATGGAGTTCTGCTGTTGACTAAGGAAATCTTGTGAGAACCTCCACAATAAGTGAAGCAGCAACACATTTTGGATCAAAGAAAATCATACAGAAAAGCAAACTAATATATGAAGGACTGCAGTCATTCTTGGCATATTTGCTCCTAAGTCATTTAGACCCTCTTTAGGCACTGCCACTATTTACTTTATAGGAAAATATCCTGGCCTTTGAATTGAAAGGCCTTCAGCCTTTGATATCAGAGCTCTCATGTTTAACCAAGAGGACAGTCTTCAGAGGAAAGAGGGTGATATGTGCAAACTTCAGCTCCATACAGTCTGAACTCTTTACTGCAGAGGTGACCTTTTCATTTTGCTATTGTGCAGTGTGAGCACAGCAAGGCCCAGATCCATGCCAAAGATGCCAAGGCACTCAGGAACACAAACAAATAGCAACAGTCCAAATTTAACCAGGGTGTGACCACACTGAAACTAACACCAAATGCTGTAGCTGGGTGCTTTTCTTGAAGTGAATCTCTTTGGAAAGTGCCTGCATTTCTATATGGCTTTTAGGAACTACAGCATTCCCTGTAACTGGAGAAGCTGTATGTGTTTAGAACCTCCACCAGACTCTATTCTGGCTGTCTTCACCTCAAGTCACATGCACAAGACCAGATAAAGGCACAAATAATATTTTCAGAGTCAGACCATAAAGGACAAGTGTACTGTCAATTTACCTGCTAGATCTCACCAAATAGTTTGCCCTGCTTTTTTACATCCTCCCATGTCCTCTAACTTAGGTTCCAACAACCCCTTTATCATATTCTAAAATCCCACTGAAAGATAATTTACTAAAATTGCCCACTGTTCACATACTGTGGCTTTTAGACCCACAACTGATGTTTAGACACCCAAATACAGGGTGGTATAAACTGGAGTTCAGTCTATCTTAATTCCCTGAGACTGGCTGCCAGCATTCAATGCTGACCAGTTTTTGATGCTCCAGAGTACAATGCCATTCAATCCATAACTCTGGCATGCAGAAGGAGTCTCACCAGTTGGCATGGGGACCTCTTGGCTGTTCTGCTGGGCACCAAACAGCAATGTTCCTTCTAACATGCAAGCACACAAATCCTTCACTGGAGCAGGCTACTCATCAGCAATGAACCCTAAAAATGCCACAGTGTGAATGAGAGCAATCCAAAAGGAAAAAAAAAAAAAAAAAAAAAAAAAGAAGTTTTAGACCTGCAGAAGAGGGCACTGCAGAAATGGCAAGAGGAAGAGTGGAGATCCATAATGCCAGAGTCAGCATGCACCAAAAAGGCAGGTGAGGGCAAACACATGGGTGAGTTGTGCTGTAATCAGATGAAACCTGCACCCCTAGTGATGCAAAAACGTTGAGTGATGAGATCTAAACAGCAGAAACCATCCAATATAGATCCAGCCCGTAAGGATATAAATATATGGATGAACTGCTAGCCTTGGAACAAGTTAAAGGGAACTAGATGCTGCAGTTACAGATCAAAGCAGCAGAAAACTCCTAACATTTTTTTTTAAACAGAGAACTTCAACCACTGTCCAGTAAACTGGTCAAACTGCCTGCAGGGAGAAAATTTAGAGAAATGATTTCTCACCACTTTAATGCTCTAAAATTAGCATTTCCATGGAAATAAGCATGTCAAGAGGAGAGATTATTCTTGGCATAAAGTTAAAACACAGTTGATAATGTTACCTGAACCACTTTTACTGACTGCAAAATAACTAAAATATGTCCAAGGGGTTAGTTGGGTACCAAAAAAGGACCTGCTAGCAGCATATTTGAAAACAAAAGACATGTCAGCAAATGAACAGGAAAATATCCTGAAGGTTCAAAGGAAGGAAATTAAATCCTGGGAGGTAGCAAGAATACATCTTTTCATGAGATTGATAAGAAAATCTCCAAGGCATGTATATTGCTGAACATAAAAATAAAATTTAAAAAAAAAGGATGAAACACAAAAACAAGAAACTAATGAACACAGCTGCCTGGCTTGGCTCGAGGGCCTCTTTGAACCAGTTAGAAGCCCTTCAGCACTTGGAAATCCAACCAAACTGATGCAAATAACAAGAAGGATAAAGTACAGCAAGGGAGAGGTAAGGAGTGAAAGAGAAGCGGCTGAAAGGTTTTCCCAGAGAAGCTATACCTAAAAGTCATAGAAGCTGCTTATAAACAAGAACTCAGTGGGGGAAAATGCAGTGTCTCTTGGATTGTTAAGGATTACAAGAAGTGGTTGTTAGGCAGAGACAGAAAAAGCAGGAGCCATATGAGGGATCTCTAAGTTATAGCATGACTTCTTCTTCATAGATGGATACTTTTAGCATTTCAAGGAACAGTCTTTTATTGTCATGTTTTAAACGGCTTTACAGATTACATGCCCATCTCCAAACACTTGGGTAAGGTTTACAGAAACCAGTTATTAGTTATTATTGTTATGATTGTTACATGCACATATTTCCAAGCAACTAAATAATTACCATCATGTTTCAATGCAGAATATTTTTTTGCAATCTGAAAACATAATGGCACCAGACACACTGAATAGAGAAATGTATTTTTGATTATGTCTTGGTAATAATTGCCTTCACAGCTTCATATGAACTGAATATTTAAAATATCCTCATAAAAAATAGCAATCCTTTAATAGGTATTATCCTCTTCCATAATGGAAGTACAGGTCAGAGAACACCTTCCTTTCCTCATTATTGATGCTGCTAGAAACCAGGTTGATAACTTCATTGTCACTGCAACATTTCTGAAAGATATTACAGGTGTCTAAAAATGCAGATATTAACCCCTGCTTTAAGCCATTGCTCACCAGCATATGACTGAGAACCCTCCCTCTAAGAACTCCAGATAAGGTGTTTGGCCTGAAATAAAAGAGCTTTTCCAGTTTCTTGGTAAGAGAGAAAAAGAGAGTTCTTTATTGAAAGCATATTAGCATATTTTGCCTCATTAATAACTTCACTGCAGCATTAATTTGCTTAATTATTGCACTTAGAATTCAACATGGTAGCTAATTAATTCAAAGGCTAGGGAAAAAAAACAGAATCATAACACATACACACATAGCACTGTTTTGGGAGCACACTTTTTGGGAAAATTTGTTTTGTTCTGTTTCATGAAGCACTAAGTCTGTGAATACAGTAAGTTAAAAGTTATCTTTTTAATTATTTATTTTAATACATTTTCCCAGGTTTGCCCATTCAGTCTTCTCTCCTGATGAATCTTCCTGTAACAAATGGAGTTAATGCATCTCAACAGTCTGCTATTGGGACTTCCAACTCCATTACCCACTATCAAGATCTTGTTCTCTTCCTCTGCAAATCTTTCTGTCTATTTTACTGACAGAGGTCAAAAGGCACACTAAGTTCTTAGGAGGTCATTTGAAAACAAGAGTTCACCTCTCTCCAAACAGCCTCAAAATTACATTCTCATAGTCCAAAGGGACAAAAAAAAAAAATCCAACACCAAAACACCACTCTCAATTTCCTTAAGTCTTTCATTGCAGCTGAAAAATAAAATCTTGTGATATTTGGGTCATGTGCAAAATTCTCACCATCAGAATCAGGAATGATATTCCAGTATATCATCTTCTTAACTGCTTGCTTATCAGTTTTACCCCAAGACAAAACCATCAGAAACCAGTTAATGCTCCAGGCTACTCTGAGCTGACTGTCTCTCCGATGATGCTACAAAAGCTGCCCAGTAACTCAGGGGATTCTCACTGTGATGCTACAGGGATGCTCACAGAGGCATATGGTCCATAGCTGTGTTAACAGAAAATCACAGCTGAATACAGCTAGATCAGAAAATAGCTATTTCCAACCCTGCTACTCTACCTGAAGAAAATAGTTCTATATTGATAACGAGCTGGTACAACTGGACTGATCCCCACAATGCTCTTCTGTTGCTGAGGCAGCTCACCTCCCACTACAGGCACTTTTCTGCTTTAGTCTCTTGCTGTCCTCATCCATTTATACTTTGTCACGTACCAACTTGGTGACACAACAGAGGATTTCAAGGTGCTGGCCTCAACTGTCCACACTTTCATTCTCTTGGGTTGTTTGCATTTATATAACAAGCTTGCTTACCATCAGCTGTACTTTTTAAAGAGAGATAACAGGAATGGGGATTGACAGAATCTGCTGAAGGTAACTTGGACCTTTTGAAGCCTAGTGTTGTAGCTCCTGCTAGGTTGCAAAAGTGTTGTGTTTAATGAGTCTCTCTGCTGCACTGGCAATATTTACACAAGGACCAGAGCAGTCCACTGGTGTAGAGGTAATTTTATTAGGGTTTTTGGTGTCCCATTCAAAAGTTATTTAGCCCTGGAAGTACCTAAATTCAGTAGTCATTCTCTTTCCAGTTGAAAACATTCTCTTTCCAATGGAAAAAATTCTAAAAAATTTAGAGTTCTGGTTCCTGGCAAGCCTGGATCTGCTCCAGGTGTAGGGAGCTCAGCCATATAGACTAACAAGATACAGGCAAAATAAACAAAAAACTAAGTTCCCTGTGCAGCCCTCTCCAAGACTTACTGTCAAAGCATACCCAACACTGATGCAGTCCCAGTGCTCACAAAATGCACACTGAGGCATTCTACTTTTAAAAAGCATCTGGAAAAGGAGATGCTGAGGGTGGTATCCTTCATCTATATAATAGCTTGAAGGGGCTTTTACAGCAGTTCACACAATTATCTTGTGTCTTACAATTCCTGTTCCCTCTTCCATCCCTTCTCTTTGGAATCATGTCTAAAGGGTTTTTTCCCTGCAGTGTTCCTCCCCACCTCATAAGTCCATCACCTGGTAGTTGTGACCGACAGATTCAAACTCCGTCCACAAGAGCAGAGAACAAACCTGGGTCTACAACTTGGATAACTGTCATAACCAGGAGGCCACCATGGAAGAGACAGACCCTTTGTCATTTTCCAGGTGTCTCTTGCAGAAAAATAATGAGACTTGTTCCATCCTTTAAGAAAAATAAAAATTGTTGTTTGAAAAGGTCAGTGAGGTGAGACCTGCTCCTTTACTGTAGCCAGGAGTTGGGCATCTTCGGGCTGCAGGCTGGGAGGGTTTTGAACTTGGCAGCCCTTAGCCACCCATTCCCAGCTCACAGGTCTGGTCAGCCCTGCAAGCCATGGAAATCCCTCTGAGAAGCCAAGCCCATAGCCATGTTTGAGAGCTTCAGCTTGGCAAGTGAAAGATGGGCAGCAGACTGGCCACATGGGATTGGAGGACTTCTTCCAGATCTTGCCTCTGGTTTTTGGGTACTGCAGTGCCCTGGGCTGGAAATTCTGTAGCATTCAGTGTCACATTCATTACAAAAATGAAGGATGTTCTTAAATTAAACATGAGGATGAATAATGAGAGCACACACTTTGTTATTTATCTGACTTTTTAAATCATTTTGCATATTTTATATATCAGACCACTTCAAGAACAGAATGAATCATAAATTTTTGTGCAGCTAATTCAGTGTCTGCATCACCAGATTTTCCAATACACCTTCTGTGGGATAACTTGGTATCCAGGAAAGAATGAGGTAAATTTGGTACTACCCGGATGTCCCTGCTAAGAAGTAAGCAGCAAAAAGAGACAGTTTTGCCATTGAAATGTTAACTTTCCTTTGCTGCATTGATCCAGTTTATGAATTAAGCCGATCAAATCCCTTTAGATGAAAACTATGGCTTGAGGCTATCTACAGTCACTTATGGATAGTCTGCTTTGGGGGGATCTTCCTTTTCTGCTGTTTCTGAGGGAAGCTAAAGTCCCTGGTCACAGTTCTGTGCCAAGCTATAGCATCCCCAGCAAGTTCTTTATCAGGGAAATTACAGACTGGACACCTAGAGCAAGCAGAGAGCCAAAGCTGAGCTGAATTAGCAAAAGATCTATATAAGGAAACATGTCTAGCATCTGTTTTATCGAGCATGTGTACTCTGCTCATTGCTGTGCACCATTAAGACTTCATGCAGAGATCATAAGGCACACATGAGCACTGCAGAAGCTCTGAGATTGGTATTTTTTCCTTCTTTACTTTGCCTCATCAAGATTTCATTCAGGACTACTCTAGCCTAAAATTACCCCAGTAGTAAAACGAAAATCTCCTGACAATGATCTGAAGGACAAGGGCGCATCAAATACAGAGGGAATTTTCAGAGTCACTAATACACATTGGGGACATGACCTTGTTTCAGCTACAGGAGTCTGGATAACTGAGGACAGATGCACTACGTTATACATGAAAACACATGTTTAACCACTGTTAGTAATGACAGGATCTAACAAGATAGGATGCTCTGTCCTCTGGCTGTGTTGATCCCAGCAGGAGAATGTCCTGAGTCAGCTTGCCTTCCCACAGACTGAGGGAGGACATCCAGTGGGAGAACAGTCACCCCTTTCACCCATCCCATGTCCCCGGGATGGCCATACTTAGGAGCACCTTCACCAAACACAAAGCCTCCTCCCCACCCTACCACTCATGATGGATGGGACACAGGAGAACCTGTGGAACAGTCCTCTGCCCCATGCTTCTGGTCCCTGGCTCTGCACACTGGGAAGACTCGGCAAGGAGCCTTTCTCCAGACTATTTCTAGACTAAAGCATCCCAGCTACATTATGTGGAGTCTGAACCAGAAGGGAAGAAACAACCCTGCTCAAGCACTGAACTGTCTCACTGCCTTATTTCTGGTCTCGACCCCCCAAAAGGCACACAGGCCAGGAGGTTAATCTAAAATAACGAGAATGTTCAGAAGCTGGCAGCTGGATCTCCTCGGGGTTCACAAGGGGCAGATCAGCCACTCGTTGCTTTCATTATTTGGATTACAATAAAAAGAGAGAAAAGAGGGTAAGAGACAGTCACTTCCCTGCAGACTTCTTGCCCAGATGTTAAACCAGCTGGCTACGAAACCCACACAGAGGCTTTGCTGCCAAAGCCAGGATTGACAACTGGAGATGGAAATATGGCCTCTACCTTTCCCTCTCCTGAAAAAAACAGATCGAATTATCTGTATCACAGCCTGAATCTGCCATAGCAGATGCCACCTGGGATACTGCTCTGCAGAGTCACACGTCCCCATTCATACCATGTCCCTCAGGGTTTGGAGAAGATCTTTGCCACCTGCACCACCTCTTGCCAGTGGGCCGGGAAGGGCAGTTCCATGAGGATGACAAGCTGTGGGACCATGGGGCTCACACTGCATTGCCTTTTGCCTGAACCTCTGCAGCTCCATCCCCATATGACCTCACAATGTCTTACACTCTACACCACTGCTTCGAGCTGTTGCAGTGACCCTCCTCCAAAGAGGAGACTTTTCATCCTTTTTCTGTTAAATCATCACCTTCCCATTTGTCCAGCACATGTTTCAAGTTTGTTTTTAAAGTACACTTCTCATTAGAAATGCACTAAGTCCACCAGGCAGGGCAGGAGAGGTAGCTCAAACAGACACCTGCATTGGAAAGAGAATAGTTCTGCCTTCTGGTAACTCATCATATTCTCAGTCATATGCAGGGAATTCAGAAAATCCTCCTTAGGAAAACTCCCTTGTGTCTCTGAACTGAAGGGCTGGCACTCTGCACCCTGTTCAGCCACGAAATGCTGGCTTTCATAACAGGTAAATAAAAACATTATTGCCAAATGCTTCTCCCTTCTTGTTTCAAAAAAAAACCCGCAGCAGTCTGATGATAAAAAAAATTGATTTACATAACTGTCAACAATCAACCTGATAACACAGAGCAGTCAACACCAATAAGCAGAAATTGGGACATTTACCAGCTCCAGCATGTTTGAAATCCTATGTTGTCTCTTTAAAAACAATGAAAAACCATTCTGGATAAAATCTTTCAGAATGTTTTATTTCCTCAAGAGAATAGATCTCTGTTCTTGAAAAAAAAGACTCTCTAATATTAAAATATACTTAACCTGATAGAACAGAACATCTCCTTTGAAGTTGCTTCAATCTTTTTAAATATCTAAAGGACCTAACCCACACAGGGCTTGCACGTTTCAGCTTGGAAAAAAAAAAATCAAAGCTTTCTCCCCTTTTTTCCCCCATGTACACCCGCTTGCCAATTATGGGAATTAGAAAAAAAAAATCAGTGTATGAAAGAGGTAGAGCTTTTTACACTTTTGTAATTATGCACAGGATTTAATCATTTGGGGAGAGGGACTGCTTGGGGGGAGAGTTTTATTCCAAGGCACTTTCATCCTGGACCAAGCGTCAGCCACCAGGTGATTTTTCACAGGGACCGTGCTCCTCTGCTTAACAGCTCATCTCCGATTTGCTCGAACGATCAACAGCTCCTCATCTTCTTTATTAGTCTCTCTGTTTATCTGCCCAGCAATGAGCTCCAGCTCCCACAGCCAGAGAACAAGCCAGGAATAGCCAGATCCAGAGCTGTGAAAGATATTCTTCCAGCATCATCTGGCTCCTTGGCAGAGTCTGCAGGCAGCTGTACTCACAGCCCTGTGCCTGCCGCTGGGTATGTCATGTGGCCATGCCATAGTGGTACCGGCTGAGCATCTCTGTCCTCCTGGACACAATTTTCCTTTGATTCACCTTGAATTCGAGAAACCCGTTATATGACCATTGTCTCTGATTTGATAAATAAGGGCTTTTTTTTTTTTTAATGGCTGCCCATAAAAAATAACCAACACCTCTTGTGTCTGCTGTCATACTTTATAAATCTACATGCTGCCTTTCAGGACCATTCCCTTTGACGTACAGGGTGTACTTCAGCAGCACTTTTTCACAGCACACGAGCAGGATCTTTTCCAGTTGATTTGTAGCACAGGGGCTGGACTTCTTCACTGAGGGATAAACAAAAAGCGTGAAAAAAGAGGCATGGAGCAGAGAACAGGAGGGCTACCTCATAGCTGCTCTGGAGATTAGAGCTACACTAGTCAGTCGATAATTTTCAAAATATATTTACCTATTTTTTTTTCAGGAAAAACACACCAAAAATGAAATTAAGCAAAATGTTATCCCTGATTTAAAGGATGCAATCCTACATGGCTATTGCCTTGTGCTTTTCACTTCCTTCTTTTCTTCTTCCTCTTTTTCTTCCTTTCACAAGAAAGACCAGTAAAAGCTCTGTGTATATTAGCTACAAGCCTCATCTATAAAAATCCTGTCTTAAAATATTAGTCATATCACACTGTTGCACAGTCAAATTTCGTAGGAAAAAAAAGCACTAAATGCAACATAAATTACATCAGCCTTACAATTTGGGCATAAATTATCTGAACTAAACAAAATCTGACCTTGCTTCTATTAGTTTGGTCAGTGTCTCCATTTTAGACGCTGCAGGTCATCCTTAAACATAAGTTTGTCCTTTCAGTTGATTTTTACATTTAAATTGGTTTAATAAATCATGACATAACAAGCATTAAAATATAAGCATTTTCTACCTAAGGAACTAGCAGTCTGTCATCTTCAGCAGTAGATGTGACACAGCTGAACACTTGAATCAAAAAAAAGATAGTATTTCCATGGACTGCAACTGATGCAATTGTATACAGTCATTTATTTGTCTGCTTAAAGTTTCAACCCCAATAGTTTTTTCCTTTCTTATTGTATTTGTCTTAATCCAATTGTGAATTCTTCAGGGCAGCAATCTGTCTCCTCATATGTTCATAAAGCACCATGTGCACCTATGGCACTCTGTAATAAGTAATTTCTGATCTGTTTATTATTAGAGAGGTATTTCAGGTGAAATATTGTAAATCGAAATAGACAGGCAACGAGGACTGCTTATATTGCCAACGTCCTTAGGTTGGAGATGGTGCTTCAACACAGGACGGCAGCCAACGTGCTATGCACAGTTTGAGCTTGTCTGTGTGCAGCTCTAAACGCGTTTTGAGAGCCACCCTACAACCATCCCCCATGCTCTGACACCATGCCCTTAAACAACACATTCTGCAGCATGGGAGCACTCTCCATGAAATGCTTTGTGCTGCGATACACATCTGTTTATAAGGATATCTGCTGTTTTTTCCAGGCTTGCTTTCTGAGAGCAAGCCAGACATGCTGCGGAGTGACTGGAAAGACAGGAGTGCACTGCCTCGACAGGAGGTGGAAAGAAAGTGGGACAAGCTACAGAAGGGGGAGCAGAGGGAGAAGGTGAGAACTTATTATATTAATAGGATCAGCCGGTGACTTGCTCGAGGGATGAACACATCCAGACCAGTCTGTTCCCCACATAATGGCAGTTGATTTGTGCAGGTGATATATCTAAGGTGAGAATCCAGCTGCATGATGCATGCACAGATGAAGCTCCCGGCATGCTTAGCATTACCATATTTATGATAGCAAGAAGGCATGTGATAGCCTTCTGGGAGCAAACATCAGATCAGGCCTTTGCCTGCACCCCAGGACATGATGATGCCTATTTGTGGCCATCCATCCTAAAATCTCCCATCTTCCAGAAACTCAGCCCTACACAGGCCCTTGGTGTCACCCAAAGACAAGGGCTTTTCCTCAGCCCTTCCCAGTCCAGATTCCTCAGCTTCCCACAAAGTGCCTATAACCCAACAATTGTGGCTCCAGACCTCTCAAACCATATCAGACCTCAAACTCCCCAGCTACTTCCAGACCACAGCTCCTAGCCTCCCTCACTTCAGCTGCTGTCCTCAAAGCCAGCATTCTCAACATATCTCTCCCATCACTTTCCCCACCAAGACCTCAGCTCCCCAGGCTTCCTCAAACCCCATAACACTCCCTAACTCTGCACCACAGACTTGCCATCTCATAGCTCGCTTTCCTCCCTCAAGGGTATACCCATTTTTACCCCCTTTCAAATAGTCCCACCAAGTCCCTTTACCACCCAGTCCCCCCATCTGGTCGTCCCTCTCCCCCCTTTGCTCACAGCTCGAATTTTCCCATCCCCCATCTCCCCTATGTCTCCTCTATACAGAGAGCCCTACCTGCCTGCATCCCTGCCATTCATATCTGCCATGCTGCTGACAGGCCTGACATCCCAATGGGAGCAGACCTCCAGCTTCCAGCTTCCCCCACCAGATGAAACCCCACAGCTCCCTTTCCCTGCCCATTTCTTCTCCAAAAGAGTCAGTATGGAGGACATTCCCATCCATAAAGACTTCACTGAGATTTTAGGTCTCAAATCAATAGCTTTGATTTGTTTCATTTCAGCATTTCAAAAGGACCTAGCTACAGGCCGAACCCACTGCTCTCTGTGGAGTGCTATTTTAGTGGCAACACAAGGAGATATCTCGCCCAAGAACACACACAGAACCCAAGAGCTGAACCTTCAAACTCACCAGGCACACCTTAACCAAACTGAGCCTGTGCATCATTTTTGGCCACCTAAAATGAGTTCTGCACAGCTCTGCTTTAAGGCTCACCTGGGTCTTCAGCCTTTGACCACCTTAGAAACCTATTCCTCAAAAAGCTGCAGCCTCCGTATAAAGCTTTGCAGCTATTTATTCTCTAAAGCCACATTCCCAAGGCAGCAAAACAAGAAAGTCCCATGCAGAGGTTTCTTACTCAAGGCAGGAAGAGCAAAGGTTTACAGCTGCAGAGAAAAGGAGACCAAGAAGGTCACTGTGTACCTGGAGGACAGTGACAAAAGAAGTCACCACGTGGGCAGCCAAAGTTTGTAGCTTAATGAGCAATCACTGATCTAAACTCCATCATGCCAGCTTGTGTTATTACAGGGCAAACAGGACAGGGTTTTCCCTCCACAGACCTATATATTTCCATGGCTATGACACCCAAGAGAACTGCGCTAGAAGTACATCGGTAAGACTGCAAAGCCAGGCACTTAAACTAGGAAATATGGGGCCTAAGGTGGTCTTCGCGGCCCCAGTCACACTGTGATGCAATCTTTATTTGCACAGAGAAGTGTCACTTCACCACCATTCTCCTACTGTGCTCTGCAGACCCAAGAGCTTCAGTGGTGTATTCTGGGTCCTTGCTCCTTGGTCATAATTTCCTCACATCACTCAAGCCCTGACCAGGATGGAAGCAATAATTTACTCATAGACTTTTCTTTGGCCTTCCCTGCTCTTAAATTAGAGTGATTCACAGATGTTAATTATCTTATTTCCATAATGAACCTGTGGAAGGAAGGTGTATCATTAACTCCGCATTACAGCTGGTGAGCTGAGACACAGAGCTACAAGTTAGTAGATTAATATCTGCTAATTTTGCACACCTAAGCTGAAACACTCAAGGCTAGCTTTACTTTCACTCTGTAGGGCCTGACATTGCAAAATCCATGATGCTTTATTCACATCTCCTTGTACTTTAAGGTACAGATCCTGGAAAAGCTAAACTTCACTACCAGGTCTCCCACGGTTGTCCCCAGGGTTGCAAGCCTTAGGTCCATCATACAGACCCTGTTTGAGGAAGCACAGAGCCACTGTGCTTGCATGGCCAACCATTCTAGAAATCAAGAGTGTTAGGGATGTTGTGCTAGAGGGTTTTGATGGCTCTTTCCTGATACCAGACAAATAGTTGGTTCTGTCTCTCATGTAGCCAGAATAGCAATCCGAATCTGTGGCAGACCAGGAAAAAAGAGGGGAATGTTGCCTGCCTAATCTCTATTCCACTTAACTCCTGCAGGCTGCACCATTTAAAATGTGTGGTCCAGTTTGGTTGAATGCTTACCAAAATGGCAAAAGTCACCTGCCTGCATCTTCTTGCAAAATGTCAAGTCCTCAAGTGAAAGCATGAGAACTCCATGATTTAGGAAAAAAAAAAAAATACACAAACAAACCAGAAAATAAAAAGGAGAGCCTGGATATTTAGACCACGGGCAAAACAACCATAAAAAAGCCTAGGATAAATTTACCCTAGCTTCCTTTCTGGAGATAACTAACTTGCTTCAGCTGAAACTTTCTCTTAGAAAGAACCAACAGCCTGAAGTCAGCACCTGGGATGGAAAATTTCAGCTTAAACAGTTAACGCATGCTGAAGAATAAGCTTCTGTAGACAGACATCTATCCAGTGTAAGTATTGTTATTACTGGACATAGTGAGCCCTGAGTGCCTTTCCCCAACAGTGCGTGCTGTCTCTGTCTCCACTACCTTTGCCTGGCTCTCTGCTGCCCCTTCCCAGCCTGGCTCTCCCAAGGCAAGACTCACACTGCCACCCACACGACCCAACCTGACACCAGTTTCTCACCCTGGCTGTTTTATCTGGCGTAAGACAGCACAGCAAACCCAATTCTAGGGAGTCACTAATCCAGAACCTTCAATCCAAGCTACAGCTCTCCTATACATACTTGCAGTTCTATATATTTTGTACTTTTTACTGTCCTTATCTCCTGTGGGTCTGCCACAGGTTTTTTGACTTGTTAATGGCTTTATCCCGGGGCTGAGCACGCAATCTCCAGTCATTAGTGAGCTGCACTTGGATGTAGTATATCGTCCTCTTTGCAATGCCAGGGGTGTCTTGCACAAGCCTCCCTCACTCTTTTGATGGACTGTAGACAGCTTGCTCATTAGTCTAGTATCTAATTGCATATCAGTCACACTCTCAAGCTCCTCATTACTTCACTTACACAGCTACAGTAATTAGATTTCACATTTCTTTACACTCTCATGGCATTGTTTTAGCCTACTGAGGAGGCACTCATATATAATACACATATATTATAAATTATCTCCTGTAATTATCATATTCATTAAAATATAAAACACATGCATATACATACATAATGTTGCTGAGGCAAACTCAAACCTCTTCAGTTCTAAATGTTCAGGATGCTCCAAGAGCATCTCCAACTGCTTGTTTGTTAGTTTTAACTTCTGCCAGGCTTCACCCATCTGTGACCCTTCGCTCACAAACCGTGCCTGATTATATCATTTCCTACTTTTCCCCCATCACTATGTACCTCTCTGGAAAAACAAAGCCTTCAGATCTGCTCACCGCAGAGATGCAAATTCTTTTAGGCAGAAAAACGAATTTGATGTTTAGTACAGCAGCAAACAGAAAAGTCACTTGAGCCGCCAGCCCTTATCTTTTGGGATAACATAGATTTTATGCCTCTTTTTTGGTCTAATTTGATGCATTTCTTTAGCACCTACTCTCTAAGCCTCCAGCTTTTATGTTAGATCATTCTATACATTTATTATGGCACTTAAGAAGTGATAACAATTTATTTAACTTTTCAGAACAGAATTCTGCAGACATTGGGGGCAGATGATTTTTTTTTATGAGGATCATGTGTGAAATATAGATGCAAAACCCACAGACATGGGGCAGCAATGTGCGCCTCTTTTTAAAGTGAGTTAAATACTTGAAGGCACCAAATGGCTAAACTTGAAAAGGCAAACAGGTAATTCCCCACAAACCGTAAAAGGGCTGTGTCTTCATAGAATTGGTCTGCAGAAGTAAACTAAGCAGAGCCAGAGTATGGAGCATTTTATTCAGTGTTGTAGATGTAGCCATAGAGACTGCAGTGGTTTCCAAATTGCCTCCTTGTCCTGCTGTGATGTACATTTACAGGAGCAGGAGGGACGGGTGACATTTGGGGACTGACTGGCTAACTCCTAAAGATGGGCAAACATGCCCTTCAGGGCTGGGGTACAGATGCATCCTTCAGCCACGGAAAACAGCTTTACTCCTCTCCACTCTGTCACCAGCTCCAGTCCCAGGTCACATCACCCCGGGCCAACATTCTGCCTCCTCAGCCAGACCCCTTCAGTGAAGCGTATGCAGAGAACGAGCAAATGCCATGCATGAAAGACGAACAGTGAGTACAGGAACATTTCGTAGGTCTGGAGGTGCTGCAGAGCTCAAAGAATGGCAGCTATGGTAAAAAAAATAAGGTCTACAAGTGGCCTGGAAAAGCAGTCTGATCTAATCCTGAGCAACGCCCCAAACTCATGAAATGCAGCAGAATGCAGTAGCAGAAAACCTTAAAGCAAAAATCCTGGGTGAAATGCTCAAGAGCACCCAGATGATTTAAGAACCAGATTTGCCAAGCTTCTGAAAAGTTTGCTTCTCATCAACTCAGTAGGAATATCTAAAGCCTTTCCATCTCTCTCGTAATGCGATGTTTCCTCTCCATCCTGCTCTGTACAGCTTTGTTCTGTTTTCCTGCCCTGCTCTGCCTGGAGCTGGCCGCATGTCAGGCAGCAACACCCTGGCAGAAGTCGAAGATAAAATCCGTCACTCACCACGCTGAGGGTGGGGGCAGAGAGGGACATTTAAGTCTGAGCCCTCCTGCAGATTGGAAAGGGACATGATCCCAAAACCAGGATGAAGGAGAGCAGCCTGATGGAACTCACCACCGCTCCCCCCACATCCTTGTGCTGCGGGGTGCTCCTCACTATGCCGAAATAAAACCTGGTGCTGGGCAGACTCCCAGCCCTGGAAGGGGCCTGCTGAGGGAGGATGCTCGCAGAGCGTGCTCCTGCCCTGGCAGGCAGCCAAGCGCGGCAGCCGCCTGCGTCTGAGCTCTTCCCCTGCTCTCACAGCCTCTTCAACAGAAGTGACACGAGGCACACTCTTGCTCACAGCCTGCTGCTGCTCAGGAGCTTGGGAGAAGAAGAGACTTAGTCCTTCACAGCTGGGGGCTCTGACTTTGCAAGCTGAGGCACGATTAAGATGGAGGACAAGGGGGGAGCAGCGGGGAGAAAGAGAGGCGAGATGGAGGAAGGGACTCCTGGCACATGTCTGAGTCCCTGATTCTCTGTCGTGTTCTTCTCCCATGCTGCCTCTCACTGTAATCCTCCGGGAAACAACCAGGAGCAGATCAGGGCCAGAACCTGCAAGCCCCCTCAGCCTGGGAATCAGAAGCTGTGGCACTGTGCCCAAGCTCATTAACCCTGCTGCGTTATTGGGCTAATTAGCTCCAGCATGGCATCACGCTAATGCAACTTCTCAGTTTCCAGGACCTCAACGAGGATTGCTTCCCAATGTCCCCTCCTATGCCATGGATGTATCAGCGAAGGGGGCAAGAAATCACACGTGCAGGGTAATACTGAAAACATATAGACAGCAGAGAAACAGGAAGGCTGTTTTTATGAGCAGAGTAAAAATATATTGGCATGTATGTAACTATCCTTGCGCTTATATAAGGATATGATCTTACTGGGAAGGGCTTCTGAAACTGTAGGAAGAAGGCAGAGCCCAAAGAGTAACTGGGCCATAGTTGTTTAGTGGCACTGGGTGGGTGACACTGGCTGGGCAGGGGCAGCAGAAGGACATGCAGAAAGGGGCTTTGCACACCAAATAGCCAGGGAGCTGTTTCTCAGAGAAATCTGTGGAGCCCATCACAACCACCACACATAAGTATTCACAGAGGACTGTACATCTTTCTGGGAGCTAAGAGGTGCATTTCTTCCACCCATTCATCATTTCTAAGAGTCTAAAATTCCAAACAGTCCTTCAAGGAGGAGAGTGTGAATGAGACCCAGGAGGAAACAAGGAGCTGCTGGAGGAAAGCCAAATATATCAGTCCGGACACCTTCAAAGTGCTATGAAAGACATCCCAGCCAGGCATGTAGCGGCAGCCATGGAGCAGGAGCACCAGTTCACAACAGCCAGGGAGAGAAGCTGTGCAACTCCCCTGTTCAATATCCCAGTGATCTGACCAGACCTCAAGCCATGGAGAAGGTAAGCACTTTTCCAAAGGTCCAGATTGGGGACTGACATGAATAACTGCTCTGTTACCTGCACACCCTAAAACCAAAGGCACCAAAGCAAAACAGCCAGAAGGGACGTGCATAACAAAAGTAGTTACTTCTAAGGGCATCTCTGATCTCCTAAGAGCCCTCATAGTGGGCAAACAGCAAGACTTGGGCTGTCACCTGTCCCATGTACCCACAGTCTGTAGACATGAGGGGTTAAACCTGAGAGAGTCTCGAGTCCTCAGTCAAGCTAAAATATGTCCAACTTCCACAGCTTTCAGTGACAACTGAATACCTAAATATCCCAGACCTTGCTGGGGCTGAGCCTTGCTCCAGATGAGAGAGTTGAGAACTGAACGTGACAACCTGCCTCCTGGTTTAACAGCTTAAAAGCTTCATTTTTCTCTTCTTGGGCAGAAAAGGCAGAGGGTAAAGAGAGTTGGAAAAGGGACAGGTGGTGGGGGGTGGGCAGAAGAGCAGAAAAGCAAAGGGACACCAAATGAGTAAGGTTATGTGGGAACCTAAGCTGGGTTAGGAGGCAAAAACTCATATTCAGATACCTTGCAGGCAAGACAGACCAGGAAACACCCCCAAAAACCTGCAGTAGACTCTGGCTGAGGACAACATGGGGAGACCTTTAGGAATGCACTGCCCCAGGGATACCTCCGGGCAGCTCACACTAGGCCCACACTGTGTAGGGAATGCAGAAAACTAGTCTTTTGTTTCATGCCTCTTTGTTTTAACCTCTTGAATCAAAGACCCCAGCTGCTACTCCGGGAGAGGCTAGAAATTAATCCAATTAAAAAATAAATTCCCTGTGGAATCAAAACTGCTTGCCAGGTGGGAGGTATGGGCACACAATTTCTTTCTTCTGCAAAACAAACTCGTGCTTCTAACCCACATTTCACAGAGAGGAGATGCAGGCAGGGAAGCATTTGAAGCAAATAAACAAATGATCAGAATGATTTATAACCCTGGTACCAACCCACAGCTCACGGGAAGGTTTGCAGCCGTGTCTTCTACGGCCTGCATGGCCAGAGACAGAAGCACAATGCTGCATGCTACCCTCCAACACAAACAGTCAGAAAGCAACAAAACCCTTTGCCGCTTCGTTCCACTCTTTTGTTTTCCAGGGGTTTTGGTCAGCCCAGGCTTGTGGAGCTTGACAGGTTAACCCACACTTCCTTGGTTTCAGCAGAAATGGTTAAACAGGGGGGATTGTTTAGGCCCTGAAGCAGAAGGAATTCCTTTGTTTTTGTAGATCACTCCAAGGCAGCCGAGCTGTGGGGATGCCCAAGAAGAAAGAGGCAGAGCCTGAGCATGGAGATGAGTTTCCAGGGAGGGAGGGCCATGCCACCACTCTGCAGGCTAAGAGACAACGGGTGGTGGGGGAGGACATGCTGCATCTCAACTTCAGATCTGGAGAGAGGGTTAACCAGACCCTCTGGTATGTGGGTGAGCAGGACCAGCTGGAGACCATGCCCAGGTAGCCTGGCTTTTCCTGACAGGCAGTCGTACCACCCTAGGCTTGTGCTACAAGGGGATCCCACCCCACCACCCTCAGGGCATGCACTCACCATACAGCCTATGCTGAGAGGGTCAGAGAGGGGCACTTTTAATAGCCAAGACTTGATGCCCTTAAGATCTCCTGGGAACAGGGAAGAACACATATTGTGCAACAGGGAAGCACACTGCCCTGTGCTTGCACAAAGCTGCACGCTCTCCCTCAAGGTACATGTGGTCCTGAGATACTAGATGGGAATTCTATGGGAGCCTTACCTTCTCTCACACCTCTACAACAGAAGACCTCCTAGCTTATCTCCATGAACAGAGATCCCTGGGCAGGATCCCAGGCACCTGCTGAGAGGAGGGAAGTCTTACCCTGTTGCACTGGGAACACTTGACACATTGAGGCATATGTGAACCTACTGTGCTGTAAGTGATGGGAAAAAGGGCCACAGCAGTTGTCAGTGCTCAGCTGGAAGAATGAAGAACAGGATGAGATCCCGAGTTTTGCCATCCCTTGTAAGGCAATAACTACCTGGGGAGAGGGAAAAGCATCCACAAACTTTATTTCCAAGGGCTGAATCAGGAGAAAAAAGAAGTTTAAAGCTGAAAAAGGGAACCTGGAGTGATTTGCTGTAGATCACTTACTTGATTGATGTTGGCAACAGGCTGGTGGTCTAGGAGTGCTCCCCCTCCTTGGGAGCAACACATTACCCAAGAACCCAGGTTCACAGAGGTGCGTGGGGAAACCTTGCTTTTTCCTTTGCCTGGCACCCATCTCTCGAAGCAGCTTTGATTTCTGTGTCTAAAGAGGTACAGAAAGGAGCTTGGCAGCAGAGATCAGACCTCTGGACACCACAAAACACCTCCTTCTTTGCACGCTCTGAGTCTCCGCAACAACACTAAGTGCAAGAGAGCTGGTAAATTATTAAAACAACCTTGCAACAGCTCCAGAGAAACCACCAGTGCCTCAGATTCAAAGGAAAGGCTGTGGTGTGAGAATCCCCATTAGTAACAATACGCACAGTTTGCAAGAACATATGTCCCCGCATGGAGCAATCAACCAATCTGGGCTGTTTAACCACAATATTTCAAAGAAGTGCTTTTAATGCAGCTGATCCGTATGTTTATTTTGAGCTGTAAAACAGGATTCTTCACTAGCCTTTCAGAACATTTCTGTGGTGGACTCTATCCAAACTAATAGGGAGAAGGCAGAGAGACTAATACATTGGGGTTTTTTAAAAATCAAAGTCACGGCAGTAGAAAAAGAATAATCCAAGCAGGCAGAAAGTGCATTTGAACTCTAAAACAAAACACACACACACACACAAAAAAAAGAAAAAAATTTTAAAAAGAAAAAGAAAAAAAAAAAAAAGGCATGAGGAGCAAGACCCCACTGTGACCCTCTTAAAAATGGGCTTGGATAGAAAGCATGTGAGAGCGGGATCGGGTGGATGGGAAAGGGGAAAGAGTTCCAAGCCTCCCTTCTGATTCAGATACTTGAGCACACATTGAAAATACAGCCCTTTTCACCCTTTTCTCCTGCAAAGTGCGTGGGAGGTGAGCACAGGTCCTAGTTTATCGATTGATTGGCTTTTTTGTAAAAAATAAGAGCTCCTGGTGGAATAGCCATGCCTTTGCGGGGAGGGGGAGGTGGGGGGAAAGGTCTGGTCTCCTTCCCTTCTCGATCTAATCCTAATTAAAAATAAATTACATGCTGTATGGAACTTGAAATGGCAAAGATAATCCTGTTATACACGAGGGGCCGCCCCGCTGCCCACTGCCCGCTCCCGACCAGCAGCCTCGTTCCCAGGCAGCCCGGTCCCAGTCTCTACACCTCGGACCTCTGCCCGGTCCGGACCCCGGCCCGGCTCCGGGCGGCCCGGCCTGAACGCTCCCCGCCCCGCCGGGCGGCCGCCTGCGGAGCTCCCGCGGGCAGGAGAAAAGAGCTCCGCGGAGGTTTGTTCGTATGGAAACCGGGCTTTCAGGGAGCTTTTGTTGGCCGCAGAGCGTGCCCCCCTCCCCGCGCCCTCGCAGCCAGGGCCGAGGCGCGATTTAAATCCCATTTCCATAAGCCGGCGCTGCGGGCAGCCCGCCGCCCCCCGCTCGCGTGCCGCGCCGCGCAGCGCCCCGCGCACCCCCGCACGCAGCCCGGGATGGAGCTCCCCGGGATGCTGCAGCGCTCCGTGTGCCGAGACGAGCGCTTTTATCCCAGGTTTTCAAAGGAAACCGGCGCGGGGTTGGGACCGGACTGCATTCTGTTTGTCACCCTCTTCCTTTAAAATGCATCTCTTGTGTTCTCTGAGACATGCGAGGAGGAAAGGAAAAGGAAAAGGAAAAGGAAAAGGAAAAGGAAAAGGAAAAGGAAAAGGAAAAGGAAAAGGAAAAGGAAAAGGAAAAGGGATGAGGTTTCCCGGAGAAGCAGTTGCCCCTCAGGACTCCCATCTTCCCTCCCTGCGGGCCAAGGCCGGCAGCCGCCCTCCCCAAGGCTGCTGAGGCACTGCGAGGCTGGGAGCCTGCAGCGGGCTCCGCGCAGGGCCTCGGTGCCTTGCGGGGCAGATGGTTTCGTTCCCCCCGGTTCGTGCCAGGTTTCAGCCTCATGCTGTTATTTTGTTCTTCTGGAACGAGACTGGTGTTGCTTCCCAGAGAGGCCCTATTAGGACAAAAAGAAAATCCTGTGAATAGGCGTAACAGGGCACCAGGAGGGATAGGTCTTAAATGTATTTTAATATGAGCAGGGCATTGTGTGTAATTCAGCGCTCATCATCGTTTAGTCAAAGAGTTATGGCAGTGATTGGGAATGAATAGAGGGACATAATGGATACATGTGGCGTTTGCTCATTATATTCAACTTAGTCCAACTCCTCTGTGGAAACTGTTCAACTTTCTCTCCCTTTAGCCTGTCATAGTGAAATAATACAGACATTGGTTCCTCGAATGGGATAGCCTGCCATGCTATTATATTTCTACAGCTAACGAGGGCTTCATAAGCCTTTGATACAGCCTGATCTTTGAAACCTTTCCAAATCTCCTCAAGCTTATGCTAAATCCTATTTGGAACTTTTTTTTTTCTTTTTTTCCTCCTCGCCTGCTAGTGCCCCAGGCTTAAGAAACCCGGGCGGTGACATGCATACTAAAGCATGCGGGGACACCTCCTGAAAGGCGACTTACGGCGCTGATCACAGGCTCTCACGCGAGTGACACACCACTCCGGGCGCAGCTGAATGCCGCCCCCGCCGC